>APFE030532216.1:118577-148296 GCA_000404065.3 Pinus taeda | reverse complement strand
TAGGGGCACAACAATATTAATAAGGGATACAACTACAATAGTAATGGGGTAATCACTAGTATTCTAGGGACCCATCAGAGAAGCTAATTTATCAGCAACTGGGAAGTTGAAGCCAAAAATTGATCATGGAGATAAAAGAAAAGGAAAGGAAGAAGTTGGATCTTCATCCTAGCAAAAGGACACACAAGAGATGAAATTGGACGAGATGACTAAGGTTATAAGAAATTTGTAAAACAAATAGGTAAATTTGGAGTTGGAGAATGATAATACACCAAGACAGATTCAACAAACACTAAATATAATTTTTAATCCTTAATTTAGGAAACATCCTCTAAAAATTTTGCACAGGGAGAGGAAGGATCAACAAGACCAAGTGCAACCCCCTTCGTATCTAGAATGTGAACCAGAGGAAGCCTTAGAAGAAACTTTAAAGTTTAAGGAAAATAAGTATTCCACCTTATCAGAAGAAGAAGAAGAAGAAGGGGAAGAAATATGTGAGGGTAATGTTGGTTTAGATCCTTAGGTTACTTTGGATGTGGAAGAAATCGCTAGTCATTGCAAGATATTTTCAGACATGATGCAAGGTGAATTGCACAAAAAATATGACTTGAGATCAAGAGATCCAAGACTCAAGATCAAAATGAGGAACAAATCACCCAACATGCCCAAAAAAGTGATGATAAAGGAAAAAAGCCAGTTCAGACTATCCTAGTCTATCGAAGGGAACCATCTAAAATCCAACAATCCAAGCCTAATAAAGAAAAAAGTTTAAACTAGGTTGTTCATGGTCAGTAGAAGATTCAAAAGGATAAAGTAGTAGAGGAAGACCAAGCAAAAGTATACAAGAATGTCCATTCTTTTAATTCCGAGAATGATTTGGAGAAAGTGAAAATTCCAGTCCCATTGGCTGAGCTAGCAAAACAATATGCCTACAAAAAGCATATTACAAATTTCATTAATTTATCACGTGTCTTCCACTCCAGATATTGTAAATATGCAGGAAGAAAGGCCAGTTGTGATGTTCAGCCCACATGTGGAGGAACAAGATTCAACCACACCACCTTTTATATCACTCTCCTAATTCATGATTTGATGTTGCGTAATTGCATGCTTGACTGAGGGGCATCTCATAATATCATGCCTCTTTGTATTATGAAACAATTGGGTTTGCAGACTACAAAACCATATAAAGATTTGTATTCTTTTGACTTGAAAAGAGTCAAATGTGATGGCTTGATAAAGGATTTGGTGGTTTCTTTAGCACAAATCCCAGTCAGAAGCGTTGTATTTGATATAGTAGTTGCAGATATCCCAACAAGATTTGAAATGCTTCTTTCAAGATCTTGTGGTATGAAGCTAGGAGTATTTATAAAGTTGGATTTTACATATGCTATAATACCAATTTTTGGGGGAGAGGAGAGGAGGCTATATAGGGAATCAAGGTTTGTTAAAACAATCACCAAAGAAGGCAATCCAAATAATTCCCTAGTATACAACCAGGATAAATATTTTTCATGTTTTTTGGTGGAAGTAGATGATGAAATTGTTGAGGATACTCAGGTTCAAATTCCAACAGTAGTTTAGAAATAGGAAGCAATACACAATTTTATTTGAAAGTTAGTTTTTGATGGAGAATATTCTAAAGAGGGAAATGGTGCAAGGTTTTATTTGTTTCTCCTAAAGGTGAGATGACCCTCTTTCATATAAATTAGAATTTGATTCAACAAATAATATTATTGGATATGAGGCTCTAATCCCTGAATTACAAGCTGCAAGAAATATGAAGATTGTTTGTTTGTCTGTGTTTGGAGATTTTGAATTAGTGGTGAAATAGATAAGGGTTTAATGCCAAACTAAAAATCTGAGGTTTAGAGCCTATCATAATGAAGTTAGGGACTTGATCAATAGCTTGTTCTCATCATTTAATACTCAATTCTTACCAAGGGAAAGTAACGAGGTGGATGATTATCTAGTAGTAGAAGCCAACACTTTTAAGCCTCCATAAAATCCTAGATTGAGGTATGTAGTTGAAGTCAAATGCATACCTTCCGGACCTGATAATGTAAAATATTGGCAGGTGTTTGAGGATGAGGAGAAAATTAAGCGATTTATGGAGGTGGTTGGAGAGTTTTCTTCTTCAAATATTGATTAGGAAGAAGAAGGTGAGAATGAAGAAGAGGAAGAAGTTGAAGAAGAACTACCTTGAAATGATTCAATTACAAACCACAAAATTCTACAACTTAAGAGAAATGTGATTCCAAAAGGCCTGGTACCTTTCAAAATATTATTTGATGCAAATGATGTTCTTGTTAAAGTTACTAAGCAGAGTTGGGAAAATGACATTGAAGACTGCAATATTAGTATGGAGCAGCACCCCAAATACATTAAACTCATGAAGCGAATTCCAAAGGATTACAAATAGAGGTATGTTAATTTATTCAAAAAGTATTCTGATATTTTTTCTTGGTCTTATGAATATTTAAGGACATAAAATGAAGATATCATACAACACAAAATTCCTCTAAAATCAGGAGTAAAACCATATAAACAAAAGCTTAGACAAATTGACCCTTTGTTGCTCCCTTCAATAGAAAAAGAGGTCAAGAAATTACTTCAAGCCAAAATTATGGTTCCATTAAGATATTCAAATTGGGTAGCTAATATTGTGCGAGTAAGGAAAAATAATGGGGAAATTAGGTTGTGTGTGGATTTTCGGAATTTAAACAGAGCATCCTTAAAGGATAATTACCCCCTTCCCAAGATTGATAATATTTTGCAGAAAATGGTGAGATCTTCAAGGCTATCAATGATTGATGGTTTTTCCGGATACAACCAAATTGTTGTTCATCCATATGACCAGAAGAAAACAACCTTCACAACAACATAGGGTACTTTTAAGCATTCTAATATTCCATCTGGCTTAATGAATACTGGTGCTACTTTCCAAAGGGAAATGGATATAGCTTTTCTTGGAGATAAGGGAAATTTTGTGGTCATCTATCTTGATGGTATAACAATATTTTCAAAATCATATGATGAACATCTAGATCATTTGAAACAAACTTTTGAGAAGTGTAGAAAGTATGGGTTGTCTCTAAACCCCAAGAAGTCACATTTTGTTCTCAGAGAAGGAAATACAATTTTTCCTGGGTATAATAAATTTTCTCAGGATATATATCCCCATTTATGCAAAAATCATAAAGGTGATTACTGACATGTTAAGAGAGAATAAAGAGGTTAAATGGACCCCAATAGCCAGAGAAGCTTTTTTAAGAATTAAAAAGGATTTTGGGGAAGCCCCCATACATGTGTGTCCCAATTATGAGAAACCTTTTCAAATATTTTATTTTGCATCACCAACTATTATTGTAGCCGTGTTATTGCATAAGAGTGAAGATAACAAAGAGAAACATGTGGCATACTTTAGTTAGATGTTAAGGGATGCAGAGATGAAATATAATATTATGGGGAAACAAGCATGTGCTCTTGTCAAATCTTTGAAGGAATTTAAGGCATATATCTTGTTGTGAAAAATTATAGCATATGTACCTAACACAACTATCAAGGATGCTTTGATAGAGGGAGATAACGAAGGAAGAAGAGGAAAGTGGATAGCAAAAATACAAGAGTATGATATGGACATCAAACCAACTAAGTTAATGAAGGGGTAGGGTTTAGCCAAGATATTATCAGAGGAAAATTATCAAGCAATGGGAATAAACTTGTTGGCTGAGAATTCTGAACCAAACGTAGTGGGTAAGGAGGACCGATCTAATGAATAGGATAATATAATTGCTTATAAATATCTCTGTTCAGATTGGTACAAAATTATTGTCCATTATTTGTTATTCGTTAGCTGTCTAATATATTTTGACAGAACAAAATATAAAGCTTTGAGAATGAAAGCCCAGAAGTCTGTTATCACAAATGGTCAACTGTATTGGAAAGATCTTGTTGGTGTATCACTGTGTGCTTAAAAAAAGCCGAGATTATAAATGAATATCACGGTTGTGCTTGTGGAGGCCATTATAGTTGGAAAGTTACAACACATAAGATCCTGAAGGCTAGTTTTTACTGATCTACCTTGTTTTATGATGTTTATAGGTTGGTGAAATGTTGCAAAGAATGTCAAGTTTTCACTGAAAAGAAGAAGCTGGCTCCATTTTCACTGATTCCATTTTTTGTGGAGGAACCTTTTAGACCGTGGGGATTGGATTTCATAGGTGGAATCTACCCACCTTCATATGGACAAAATAAATGGATTTTAACAACTACTAATTATTTTATGAAGTGGGTAGAAGCCATTCCTATCGGGATTGCAACTAATTCGGTGGTTGTAAAATTTCTCGAAGAAAATATTTTTGCTAGATTTTGTTGTCCAAAGAAGTTAGCCACTGATAACACCTAAGTATTATATATGCAAAACTTATTAATTTTTTTCCAGAAATATAATGTCATACTTAGTCACTCTACCACCTATTATCCATAGGAAATGGATTGGCAGAGTCATCAAACAAGACTTTAGTAAGAATTTTAAAGAAGACTATTGCAGAGAATAAGAAAAACTTGGACTATCAACTTAAGTTTTCTCTTTGTTAAAACAAGGTGACAACAAACAACATCCACTAGAAAATCACCATTTGAAATAGTATATCATACTGCAACATTGTTCCCTAGTTAATTATCCATGCCAATGGATAAATTATTTCAGGATGTAAAGGACGAGCCCAATCGACTGACTAAGAGGGTAAATTAGCGGGTGGAGCTAAATGAAAGTAGAGAATAGGTAGTTCAGAATTTAATCAATCTAATCCACTGACTAGGAGGGTAAATTAGTGGGTGGGGCTAAATGAAAGCAGAGAATAGGTAGTTCAAAATTTAATCAATTCTCAGGAAAAGATTAAAGTTGTATTTGATAAGAAGTCCAAATATAGATTGTTTCAATGTGGAGACCTTGTTTTGAGATGGGATGTAAGGAGAGAGGAAAAGGGTAAGGATGGCAAGTTTGATCCTTTGTGGTTTAGGCCTTTCAAGGTAGATGAGGTCCGAGGTAATAATACTTTCATTTTAGAAAATCTTAATGGTGAGTTGTTGCAACTGCCTGTGAATGGGTAGTATCTTAAGCATTACTTCCAACATTGAAGATCATTTACTTCTCCGTTGTAAATACCAGTGAGCCCATTGTAAATATCTAGTGTGTTTATTTATTGCATTTTCTCATTTCCAATACAACTCCATGCCTGAGGTGAAGGCACTAATATGCAGTTCTTAGGGTTTTGTTCCAAAAATCTATCCCCAAGTGGATCCAATGTTGTATTAATTTTACTTTTTATTCTTAAAAAGAAATTTCCGAAAAAAATGCAAAGAAAAAGACAAATATATATATATATATGTTTCAAAAAAAGCATAAGTGTGGGACTTTGTAAATTTGTGGCTTGTGAATTTTTAGTATGTTTGTTGTATCCTAATGTTTCAAGCTAAAGGTTTTTGGCAATATTAACATATGTTTTTAAGAGGGGTGGGCCAACCCACATACACACAAAGCAGAGGCAATTAAAGGGCATGCAACTCTTAAAGTGCATCACCGTAACTCTAATAAAAGGCGCGCTCAAACAGAGTCTGACATCATAAAGTGCACAAGTCTTATATCGAAGGGTGTCCCCAAGGGGTGGTTTTGAAAAACCAAGCATCGAGGAGATCGATGACTGTGATCTACCTTGAGACCACACTGAAGTGAACCCATTTACCACCCAAGATGCCCCTGAAAGTGGTAAATGGTTTCTGTCAATTCGAGCGAGTGACGTCAGGTGAGCGTGGGCAAGCGAGAGGGCTATCAACCACATCACCTCCACGTCACCTTCCTTCCCTCAACTTCACCCTATGTACTTCCACCTCATCTGACATGTTGTACTACCACGTCATCCTTCTGTACTTCTTTGTGTATATTATCATAATTTCAATTTTCCTGCTCTACCATCCATTATTTTCACTCATTCTTTTCATTTCATTCACCATTTTCATTCTGGTTGTGGTTCTCAAATACATTGATTTCATGATCAATTGCTCCCGAGTCTCCCAAGTATTTAAATTTTCTAGCCACACTATGTTTCTTTAAATGTAAATTCGAAAATGACTAAGAAATTCTCCTTATCCAGTTCGTCGACTGACATACCCTTAATGGGCATGGAAATGGACAATTTTTATCTCATTTTCATTTAAACTTAATGGAAGTTCGTCAAAATGTCTTGGTAAGTCAAATCGAGTCAAATTTATTTATTTATTTAATTTATTGTGTTAATTTTTGTTTTTTTATTTTATTTTTTGTTTTAATTTTGTTTTTAATTAATTAATTAATTTTTATTTTATTTTATTTATTTATTAATTTTTTATTTAAGTTTATTTGATTTATATATTTTATTTTATTTTATTGATTTATTATTTTAATTTTAATTTATTTTTTTATTATTATGTCATATATAAAGTATATATATTTTTTCTTCTGCTGAAGGTGGTCAAGCCTGGCCTATGTGCTATAAATATCCCCTGGACATACTCTTTCCCAGAGTTCCTTAGCTACCTTACCTCATCCTTGTACCCAAAAAAATTCTATGTAACGAATTCACTTGGTGAGAACATTTTGCAAGTGTCGTCCTTATTAATTTGGAAAGCCCTAGTTTTCCCTCAGTTTGACTATTACATAAAGTTTATTGATGTAACTCTCTTGTCTGTGTATTAAAGCCTATCAACATAAGATAAAACTAAATTATTTAGTCTTGTTTTGCCTCCAAATGTTGTTTTTCCACCAGAATATACAGAGTTTCCGATAACTCATTTTTCCGAAAATGTATAACCAATTTTGTTTGTAATTATGGGTGTTTTAGGAAGGGATGATACCTCAATGGTTAATTGTCAATCCTTAGGGTTTTTCCATCTAGTAATGCCATATGATGTTGTGTTGGAAATTCCCACTTATTGGGAACATTCCATTAACTTGCAACTCCTCAATTTTAACATTTTTGGGTGTTTCAGGTTCCCTTCATTGATGGTATACCTCTTCCTGTATTCTCATGTTGACCAATTCATGGACCTAGATATAAATATTGTTCACACAAACAAACAGAAGTAGATAATGATAAATTGGACTGATATAGTCAGGTGTAAGGAAAACAATGAATTATCAATAATGTTGCTGCTCCAAGAATTCTTCTAGAGGCACAATCCTTGTTAAAATTGAGTAAAGATTTGAGAGTTGGAGATTGGTTTATGTTTGAAGAATATATGGAGATAAGGTTGTATGGTGTAGAGGTATCACCTTACAAGTTTCTCATATTTGTGCCTATGAGATTTTTTGCGTTAGAGTTTATCAGGCAAAGTCTAAATGTTGACCAAGTCCACTTTGTTCTTGTTAGAAAGGGGCTTTTATTCAATCTACCCATAATTGTAGGCCCCTTTATTGTAAATAACAGATAAACAACAAATAATTTGAGAAGATATTGCAAGAAGTTAATTTTTAGCAAGGGTAGAAGTGGCACTATGATCCACACCAAATTATCTCAAAAAATAGGTTAGAAATATCATGTGCCCCATATATTCATGAATCAAAACCAGAAATTGAGAAATTGGAAAATTATGGAATGGTGGAGACACAACAAGGTTCGGATGTGGAAATACTTTGCCTACTAAAAAGGGACTAAAAAGAAGTATTGTGGATATTGTAGACCTTTATGGAGAGGATTCCTAGGGTAGGAAAAGGGAAAAGAATAATTAATGAGAAACATATTTTGCACAATTTACAAAGAGGACTTCAAATGAGGTTGGGTTTTAGATAAAATTGAGAGGGATAAGGTGTGCACCCCCATCTCCAATTTCCAATGAGGAAGAAAATTCTACCTTAAATGTTTTAAAAGGGACTTTTCAACAAATTGAAGAAAAGAGTTTGAAGATGAAAACTAATGTCATGGCTTTGTTGGAAGCACTTCCCATTTTTGGCTATCAAACTAGGCTCCTCTCAACCATGGATTTGGAGAGGAACTAGTTGACGTTTTTTTCACTCACCCAATATCCCAGTCAATTTCTTATGGCGTGGATTTTAGAATTGTTAATCTCTTTATTTATTCCAAAGATATCCCATTACTAGATAAAATAAACCTACACAGGAAAACAAGGGAACTAATCTATAGTGATCTCAACAAAACCTCTTTGGCAACAAGTAAGGCATAAGCTTTACTGGGAAAGGTGATAAATCAGTTGAAGGTGGAAAAGGCCAATTCCAAAGCTCTTCATACTCATAATGAAGATTTTAATAAATTGATTATAAATCCTGGAGTAAATCGAGAGGACAAAGTAGTTGTTCAAGATTTAATCCATTGTGTAGAATATTAAATTCAATCTTTGAGGAGGAAACTAAAGCTACCTACAAGTGAATGTGTATAAAGTCTAGAGCTAGCTCGAGTGGAAAAAGAAAAGGAGAACCTGGAACATGAGATATTGGAAAGAAATTAAGAAGCTTCATTTCTCAAGGAGTGCAATGCAGATCTGTTGCAGAGGATAGACAAGCATGTATGTACATGTGTGGTGCAACCTGATTCAGAAGACCCAACTGAGAAGCTGTCCAGAGTCATGACAGAGCTTAAACTTTCAGAAAGTGAACTAAAAAAGTTGCACAGTGATTTGGATGATTCAAAATAGCAGTTGAGACAAAAAGAAAGACAATTGAACATGGCAAAGGACACTGGAAACGAGAATGATACAAAATACCAATCAACCTGTAATAAAATCAAATAATTGAAGGAAAAGCTAAAGGGAAACATGTCCATGATCCGAGCAGGAGGAATCATATGGGGAGACATCATCCAAAAAATCAGGGTTGTTTGGGATCATATAGTTATCATAGATGATGAAAATTCTATGATAAAAGCTTCCAAAGTTATAATTTATACAAATAAGGATCAAGTATAGGAGGGAGCATGACTAGCAAAGAAAATCATCAGCTACTTGAACACCAAATAATCTTAAGAACTAAGAGCAAATGATATTGTTGACATAACAACTATGGTGGTTGAGATAAATAAAATGGATGAGAGAAATTTGTATAGAAAGCAGACATAGAGAAAGCTTGAAGAGGTCAAAGCATCAGTAACTTCTTTTAATTCTAACTTTGACAAGAGGATCATAGCAGGGCTGCCTACATGTTGGAATCAATAAGGAAACCTCCTCTCCTAGGAACAATATGAAACATTGTTGGTTGAAGCAAAGAGTAAAATAAACTCTTCCCAAGAGAAAACAAAAGTTTTGAATGGGGCTACAATTGTAAATTACTTGTAGAGATATTTCTAGTTGTCATGGTTAGTTAAGACCTTATTCACTGATAAGCACAACTACACCAAATTGACTAACTTGAGGATGGCCTACAACAGGATCCTTCAGTGTCTAACTCTTGATTTGACACTCTAGAAGAAATTTCAGAACTTGATCACACTAGTAAATGTCCAAGTTGTGGAACTTGAAGCTTCATCAAGTGAGCCAAGAGTAACAATAGCACAAGAGTCTCAAGTTTCAAAATAATCTATTTTGGAATATTTGAAAAAAGTTTCATTTTGTAATATTGAAAAGTTAGAAACAATTTAATAATTTTAATGTTTGAAGAGGATCGAATAGTTTAAAGCTAGTTGCGACAGTTAACAATTTTAATAATTTCCCCTCAATGTAATTTTTCCTTAAAAGAAGAAAAAGGGACAATGTTTGGGGTTCTGATTTTTGGCTTGGAGACATAATTTTGTTTTGTAATGTGCAAATTTTATTGGAGAAGTAATAAAATTTCGAGATGATTCCAAATGTGTGTTGATTATAACATGTTTTCCATCTCTCTAAGTCATTTATGTGTTATTCTTCTATGGATAATGCTTAATGAAGTCGTTGGTTCTTTTTAATTAGCAAATTTACTAGTGCTTTGAAAATAACTAACAATATTTGTGGAATTTTTATTACAAGTAACTTTAAATTGTGCTCCATTTTTTTCATCACCTCATTCCTTCAAATTTTCCCCTTTATGTTCTTTCTTTCCATACTACAACTTTAGTAAGCTATAATCCCAGACATCTTGGTCATCTTGGGAGGCTTTTGTATTTTTCTCCAAGAGTAGAAAATACATTACACACTGAAGGAATATCTCTGGGCAATAACGTTTAAAATCTTAAAAGAAATTACTTTTGTTATTATGAATAGATGTCCTAGGAACTGACCTCTTTTGGCGACGTTGTTGGGGACCAAAGAATGAAGTTATTTTTCCCTTGGTTTTCTTGTAAAAAGCATTTCTTTGTCTGATGAGCAAAGAAATTGTTTTGGCTTAATTCTCTCACCAAGATGGGAATAATTATCAGTAATCCTAGCTCCGAGAAGACCACATACTCGACCTAATACCTCTCAGTGGAAAACCGCAACTCTTTCTAATCCATAAAAGCTTGTTTCAAGAAGAGTTTGGAGAGAAAATCAATCCCCAACAAATCCAAGCCCTACCTTGTTTGGTCCCGGGGCTTCCAATTCTTTTTCTCAGAAGATTGAAACTAATAATCCTGAAGTAACTCCAAAAACCTTGGATTTTTCAGAAGGGGAGTTTCCACCTCCTCATTTTCCTTTTCCATAGCCCACTCTTGAAGGGAAATATTTTGAGTCATTCCCTTTTTCTTTCCCTGCCTTGTCAGAAGTTGAATAAATAAAGAATATTGATACCCCAGCCACATCTCAAACTATTGTGACAATTTCTTAACCCTTTCCGATTTTTGTAGTCATCCTGCCTCATCCACATCTCAAATAATGAATCTGCCCCCTCCTACAAATCAAAATATGGCTATTCCTGAGTTTTTATTTAATAAATGTGCTCCTTTAAATTTGCCTCGGCCTATGAATGTTATGCTACAAGATTACTTAAAATTATTGCCTTAATTCACAGGGGAGGATGAGATAACAATAAAGAAACATGTGGCTACATTTTGTGCTTTTGTAGAGAATTTGAATGTAAAGTATTTGGATGTTGTTTGTTTGTCTAGTCTCTAGATGGAGAAGCTAGAAAATAGTTCAAGTCCTTCCCTGAAAATTCAATTAATACTTGGGATGAATTGGAGAATAATTTTATAGAGAGATGGGGAGAAAAGAAAGACCATGGATATTTTTTTACTGAGTTCAATAGTATTAAAAAGAAGGCAAATGAAGAAGTTACATAATTCATAAAAAGGTTTAATAAACTCTACAATAGTTTGTCAACAAAGATTAAAACCCCACCTGCAATAACTAAGGTAGTTTTTGCAAGAACCTTTGAATCTGAATTTGGTTTGACTTTGAGGGAAAGGATATCCCCCACTTTGGATCGATTCAAACAAATTCCCTGGATATATAAGCTAATTTAGTAGCAGTTGGGAAGTTGAAGCCAAAAATTGATCATGGATATAAAATAAAAGGAAAAGAAGAAGCTAGATCGGCATCCCAATAGAAGGACACATAGGAGCAAAAATTGGATGAGAAGAGTAAGGTCATAATAAATTTGTCATATAAATTGGTAAAGTTGGAGTTGGAGAATGAGAATCCACTAAGACAGATTTAGCATGCACCAATCGTCAGTTTAGGAGACCTCGTCTACATATTTTGTAGAGGGAGAGGAAGGATCAGCAAAACCAAGTGCAACCCCCTTTGTATCTTGAAGATGAATAAGAGGAAGCCATAGAAGAAACTTTAAAGTTTCAAGAAAATCAATATTCCACCTTATCAAAAGAAGAAGAAGGGGAAGAAATATGTGAGTATAATGATGATTCAGATCCTCAAGGTACTTTGGATGAGGAAGAAATTGATAGTTATTGCAAGATATTTGCAGACATGGTGCAAGATGAATTACACAAAAAACATGACTTAAGATCAAGAGATCCAAGTCTCAAGCTGAAAATGGGGAGCAACTCCAACAACATTCCCAGAAAAGTAATGATAAAGGAAAACGACTAGTTCAGACTATCCTAGTCCATCAAGGGGAACCATCTAAAATGCAACAAGCCAAGCCCAATCAAGGAAAATAATTAAACCAGGTTGTTCAAGGTCAACAGAAGATTCAAAAGTATAATGCAGTAGAGGAAGATGAGGCAAAGGTAGAAAACAATGTCCATTCTTTTAATTTTGAGAAGGAATTGGAGAAAGTGAAAATTATAGTCCCATTGGTTGAGCTAGCAAAACAACCTACCTACAGAAACTAGATTATAGATTTCATTAATTTATCACAAGTTTCTACCACCCCAGATACTGTAAATTTGCAGGAAGAGAGGTCAGTTGTGATGTTTGGCCCACATGTGGACAAACAAGATTCAACTACACCACCTTTTTATACCACTCTCCTAATTCATGATCTGATGTTGCATAATTGCATGCTTGACTTAGGGGAATCTCATAATCTTAAGCCTCTTTCTGTTATGAAACAATTGGGTTTGCAGATTAAAAAACCATATAACGATTTGTATTCTTTTGACTTGAAAAGAGTGAAATGTGTTGGCTTGATAAAGGATCTAGTTGTTTCTTTAGCACAAATCTCAGTGAGAAGAATTGCAATGGATATAGTAGTTTAGACATTAGAGTAAGATTTGGAATGCTTCTTTCAATATCTTGGGGTATGAAGCTAGGAGTTCTAAAGCTAGATTTTAAATATGCTCTAATACCAATTTTTGGTGGACAGGAGAGGAGGCTATATAGGGAATCAAGATTTGTTAAAACAATCACCAAAGAGGGCAATCCGAATAATTACCTAGTATATAGCTAGGATAATAATTTTTCATGTTTTTTTGTTGGAAGTAGATGATGAAATTGTTAAGGATGCTTAGGTCCAAATTCCAGCGAAAGTTCATAAACAGGAAGTAGTACAAAATTCTATTTGGAAGTTATTCTTCGATGGAGCATATTCTAAAGAGGAAATGGTGCAAGGGTTTTACTGCTCCCCCCTAAAGGTGAGATGATACCTCTTTCATCTAAATTGGAATTTGATTCAACAAATAATATTATAGAATATGAGGCTCTGATCCTTGGATTACAAGTTTCAAGAAATATGAAGATTGACCGTTTGACTGTGTTTGGAGATTCTGAATTAGTGGTGAAACAAATAAGGGGTCAATGCCAAACTAAAAATTCGAGTTTGAGAGCCTATCAGAATGAAGTTTAGGACTTGATTGATAACTTCTTCTTAGCATATAATATTCAATTATTACCAAGAGAAATTAATAGGTTGGCTAATTCTCTAGCAGTAGCAACCAACACTTTTAAGCCTTCACAAAATCCTAGATTGAGATATGAAGTTGAAGTGAGATGTGGACCTTTCATGACTGATAATGTAAAATATTGGCAGGTATGAGGATGAGGAGCAGATTATGCAGTTTCTGGAGGTGGTTGGAGAGTTTTCTTCTTCAAAGATTGACCAGGAAGAAGAAGGTAAGAATGAAGAAGAGGAAGAAGTTGCAGAAGAATTACCTTGGAAAGACTCAATTATAGACCACAAAATTTTACATCTTATGGGAAATGTGATTCCAAAAGGTATGGTACTTTTGGAAAGATTATTTGATGTAAATGATGTTCTTGATAAAGTTACTAAGCATAGTTGGGAAGATGACATTAAATACTGCAATATTGGTACTGAGTAGCACCCCAAATACATTAAAATGGTGGAGGGAATTCTAAATGGTTACAAACAGAGGTATGCTAATTTGTTCAAAAAGTATTCTCATATTTTTTCCTGGCCTTACGAAAATTTAAGGACATACAATGATGATATCATAAAGCACAAAATTATATTAAAATCAAGAGTAAAACCATATAAATAGAAGTTTAGACAGATTAACCCTTTGTTGCTCCCTTGAGTATAAAAAGAGGTCGAGAAATTAGTTTAAGCCGAAATTATTGTTCCATTAAGATATTCAGATTAGGTAGCTAATCTTGTGCAAGTAAGGGAAAAAAATGGGGAAATTAGGCTGTGTGAGGATTTTCAAACTTTAAACAGAGCATCCTTAAAGGATAATTACCCCCATCCCAAGATGGATCATATTTTGTAGAAGGTGGTGGGATTTTCAAGGCTATCAATGATTGATGGTTTTTTATGAATACAACCAAATTGTTGGTTATCTAGATGATCGAAAGAAAACAAACTTCACAACATCATGGGGTACTTTTATGTATTCCAAGATGCCCTTTGTCTTAATTAATGTTGGTGCCACTTTCCAAAGGGAAATGGATATATATTTTGTTGGAGAGAAGGAAAAATTTATGGTCATGTATCTATATGATATAACAATATTTTCAAAATCAAATGATGAACATCTAGATCATTTGCAACACACTTTTGAGAAGTGTAGAAATTATGGGTTGTCTCTGAACCCCAAGAAGTCACATTTTTCTCCTAGAGAAGGAAAATTTTTGGGCCATATAGTATCGAAGTAGGGAGTTAAAATTGATGCAAAACATGTGGAGTCAATCAGTAATATTCCTTTACCAATAAATGAGAAGGAAATACAAATTTTTCTGGTTAGAATAAACTTTCTCAAGAGATTTATCCCCAATTATGCAGAAATCATAAAGGAGATTACTGACATGTTAGGAAAGGATAAAGAGGTTAATTGGACCCCTATAGCCAGAGAATCTTTTTAAATAATTAAAAACGCTTTTGGGGAAGCTCCAATACTAGTGAGTCTGTAATGAACAAAGTTCATATGCTTTAGCAGTATGCTCTGATACCAATGTAACGAAAAAAGTGTATATAGAACATTAATCTTCAGAATACTTCGAAGACAAAAACATCCATTGTAGGACAAGTAATTGTATATTGAATAATATATATAGAATTGATGAGATGGTTACAATGAGGGTGAGGGTATGCTTATGTACCCTAGTGGGTACCTCTTCATCAACGGTTATGTCCTTAGGGACATACCTTTTCATTAATTAGTTACTAGTTAATCATTCTTTATTATCATTATAGTTTTACATTATTTGTATTATTTTATATATATTTTTATTCATAACATTTCCTTCCTCTTCAAAAATCTTTGTCCTCAAAGCTTACTGATGAAAGGGCTTGATCTATTTTCCTGTTTCGAATATTTTCTCATCTTTGAACTTTCATCTTCGTTGATATAATTCGATATGATGCTTTGAGTGATAGACAAATTGTCGGACTGAGAATGGATTAGACCATCCTAGATTAACCTTCTGTTGAATCTTTCGATCACTGGAATTTTGTAATGGATTATTATCATAGGACTGAATTCTGCAAACTACGGTATTCCTTGGAACATAAACCTGTTGTTTTCGTTTTGAATGGTTTAGATATGTAGATTGACCTAGTTGTTTTCTCTTGTGATTCAAATGTCGATAAGGAGTTCTTTTGGTTGGATATCTTAATATGTTTTAACTTATATTTGTTTCTCGTATTCTTGAGTTGTGATATTGACTGAATCAATATATGTTCCTTTATCTTCAACTTGAACTATTACATTTGATGAATTCGATAGTTCCTTCGTGAGAAATTCTTCTAATTTGTTTTGTAATGATTTCTTATCATTTTTAAGTTTCTTAATTTGGGTGAGTAGACTCTGATTATGAGTTTTGAGAGACATAAGAGTTCCTCATTTTCTGAGTCAAATTTATTTGGGCATTCAAGCTTCTCGTTTTTTAAACACTTGATTTGTTCTAATAATTTTTGTTAAGGTCCTTTAAGCGTAATTTTTCCTCTTCTTTATCTAATAGAGTTTCGTTGAATTTCTTTTCAGAAATTTCCTTTTCTTGTTCTAACTGGTGTTTCTTAGCTTTACATTTTCTCACTTGTGTAAGAAGTTTCTAATTATGCTCCTCAAACATGATTTTTTCCTTATTTTTGTTGGATATGACTTCTTCAAGCTCTTTCTGCTTGCTTGATATTTTTTTATGGATTCTCTTGAAACATTAGTTTCGAAATATCCTTAAGATCTTTTGATAAAGGCATTATTAGTTCTGATTTCGTCATGTCTTGGAATGTGACCATCTTCTTCTTGTAAGGGAACATCAAGATTTTTTTTTTGTGTGTTTAACATGAACATACCTAATTCCTTGAACCAAGGTCGATCGAGAATTATGTCAACCTCTTTGTCAAGCATAGTTACGACACAAAATTGATATATGTACTCATAATGATCAATTGTCACTTGAAAATTATTAATTTCATATTCTTTTTTACCAAAAAGACCTTTTCGTTCGCTTATATTTGGCTCTAGAAATAATAGTTGATTTTCCAAATCAATATTGATGTAATTATCATCCATGTTTGGATTAATAGTGATACTAATCTCTTTCCTTTGCATACACCCTTTTAATGTAAATAATCTAAAATTTAAAATTGGAATACCTTTATAGGAGAATCTTCCTTCCTTTTTTTTCTAATTAGGCTCCATTTTTGTTTTGTTTAATTTTTTTTTTAATATGTATATTTGTTTTGCATATATATATATATATATATATATTATATATATATATTATATATATATATATATATATATATATAATATATATATATATATATATATTATATATATATATATATATATATAATAGGTGTAGGGTTATCGAAAAAGATAGATGAAAACAGAGGTAGAGGATGAAGACCGCGGCGCGCTCTGAGGCAAACCGCAAGGGTTTCGGCTAGGGCAACTCGAAAACCCTACCCTCGCATCCTGCAGCATTCCGCAGCCACCTCACGATATTCCGACCGGGCCCGATTTTTCAGGGCACAACTGTCGCGGTCACTGTCATCCATGGAGCCGGTTAACGAAGATATGGAGACAGAGGAGGAACTCGATTACTCCGAGGACTTGCAAACGTCGCAGATTTTCCCTGACCGCCCCATTTTCGCTCCACCGCCTGAGGCTCCGGTTTCCCTGTTCTCTGGGTCGCACCCCACTCCTTCGGTTTCCATTCCGGTCCCCCCCCCCCTCTGGATCGCCTGAAGGCACTGTCACAACCGTATCACCTGGCCTAGATCTCCCCCCATTATCGCCGGGTACTCTCCGCTTCTTATCTTCTGTGATCCCTCCATCGCCGCCTTTCGAATCACAACCCCCATCCACTTCCTTTCCAGCGCCGCCCTCCACATCACAGGCTCCTCCATCATCATTGGGATTTTCCGCGCATCTGAACTCACCCTCAGGGTGCTTCGAAACCCCTGCGGTCAAAGTCGACAGTTCTAGGGCAAATCCACCAGATAGCCTCCCGGATCCCCTGATACATCACCCTTCCGCTCCGAGATCGGGTAAAAAGAGAACCAAGTGCGTAAAATCTAACTCGAAGGACATTGCCATTTGGTTTAGTGAAGCCACTACCATTGCGGAGACCGCAGTCATGGCCAATACAATTCTGGTAGGTCATGTCCGGGGCCGTGCCTACTCTGCTACCAGGTTAACCCAATGGGTTAAAGAAATTTGGGGTGGGATCTTAATGGAGCTTCCCGAAGTACAGGTCCTCTCTCGCGGCTGGTTTGCCCTACATTTCGCCAAGGAGAATTACACAGATCTGGTTCTTGCAAAATTCTGGCACATCGAGATGGCACCGGTATTGCTCAAACGCTGGAGTCCCCTGTTCGATCCGGAGAGAGAACAGATTGGTGCAGGGCCACTATGGGTTCGGTTGCCAGGTTTACCCCTTCAATACTGGAACGAAGAGACATTCATCCATATTGGCCACGCTTTGGGCACTTACCTCGACCACGATCGCACATTCGTAGAGTCCAGAAACCGAACCCTAGCTCGGATCCTGGTGCACCTGGATACTAGGGAGGGTCTGGAAGAAAAGATCACACTTCACTGGGGGAGGTATACTCGCGTCCAGATCCTTGATTATGAAGGCGTACCTTTTAGATGTCGCCACTGTCACCAGGTCGGGCACGTCTTTAAGGACTGTCCGCTCAACCAGAAATGTGCAGATGCTACTGATGCCTCCATTCCCACCCCGCGAGCTTCTTCTCCGGCTGCACAACATGTTCCGGTGGCAAGCATCCCCAATGATACTGCTACAATGGGTCAGGGTACCTCACTTGGGCGTCCCTCTGCTCCTGTCACCAGATCTAGGGCGGCTACATCTACAGCATCTGAGGGCATTCCGGGTAACTCTCTATCTCCTCCATTGACTTTATTATCATCATCTACGTTATCTGCACCTTCATTATCTGCTGCTGTTTGTTTGATGCCATCAACCTCTATCATTGCCCCTGTGATCACTTCCATGCTCCCCCCCTCATCACTTGCATCTTCCCTCTCGTCTCCTAGGGGCACAAGCCATCCCTACTTCCTGCGGCCTCGTAATCAATCTCAGGGCTCGCAATCCTCACATATTGGTTTGGGCATTATTACACCTGGTCCTTCCTCCCTGCCCTTGCGAGGGAGGAAATCTGATCTTGCAAAGGCAATTCGGAGAGCCAGGGCAGAGGTAGCCACTGGAAGGCAATCCAACATAGATGGGGTACTTAGAGCGAAGAACACCCCGGGACACCTTCCCCCATGAAGTGCCTTTCTTTTAACTGCAGAGGCCTGGCTAATGCCTCAAAGAAACTAGCCCTTAAGAGACTGTATGAATCTTCTCCAGTTGATATCATGTTACTGCAAGAAACCCTAGGGCCTGTGGAATCCATTACGGCTGCACTATCCTCTATCTTTCCCGGTTGGCAATTCAAAGCTATGGATTCTACAGGCCGATCAGGTGGTTTAGCCATTGGATTCAACCCTGCCACCATCAAAGCACAAGGTTCTTGGGGTGGACTTGGCTTTCTAGGGTTTGATCTTTTCTCTGCGGATTTGGGCACCACCCTTAGGGTTATCAATATATACGGGCCATGCCAGCAGCGAGAATCCTTCTGGAATAACCTTTTGGGATATCTATTTTATCAGTCGAACACCTTATCATTGGGGGGGACCTAAATTTTTCCCTAGGTTCTGGGGAATCATGGGGAGCCTCTGCACAAATTGACCCCTTGACAACGTTCATGACAGACCTATTGGATAGGCATGACTTGTGTGATGTGCCCATGATCAAGCCTCTTCCCACCTGGAGGAACAGAAGGATCGATGATGCAGCCCTAGCCCGCAGACTTGACAGATTCCTGATGAAGGGAACATTGCTACAAAGACTACATCATTTCAGACAATGGGTGGGGAATGGGGGTATATCTGACCACCATCCAATCTACTTAGAAACAAATGGCCAAAATAAAAAGCCAAAGGCACCATTTAAATTCAATCATGGTTGGCTTCAGGACCCTGCATATATCAAACTAGTATCGGATTACTGGCCCTTACATCCGATAGACCGAGTTGACTCCTTGGCTAAGGGTTTCTGTGCGAATCTATTACAGCTCAAGGAGCTCTCGATCGAATGGGCTAGGAACAAATACAAGCAGGAGGTCTCTGATCTCTTACGTATAG
Source organism: Pinus taeda (assembly GCA_000404065.3). Taxonomy (NCBI): domain Eukaryota; kingdom Viridiplantae; phylum Streptophyta; class Pinopsida; order Pinales; family Pinaceae; genus Pinus; species Pinus taeda. The sequence continues at coordinate 128,839 of APFE030532216.1, read as the reverse complement.
AAGAGGAGCTCACCAACCTCGCTGATGAAAGAGGGCTTGGATTCATATCGGAGACAGACAAATCACACCTTGTGGAGCTGGAAAACCAGAAGTAAAAGATCCTTAAGGAGAGGGAAGAATCTACTCGACTTTGTAGTAGAGCTATCTGGCTTAAGGCGGGGGAGTGGCAGATACCTTCAATAAACTATCTCAGATGGGAACTGCATATTTCAGAAATCTATATAAACAGCGCCCAGGCTCCAACCTTGCTGATATCATCAACATTGCAGGACATTTTCCCAGATTTGTGAATGTAGAGGAAGCCGAGAGTCTATTTGATCCTGTGTCCCTTGAAGAACTCGAGACCACTATCAAGTGGTTCAAAAAGGAACGCAGCCCAGGACCGGATGGATGGACCATTGAATTCTACATCGCCTTCTATGAGATGGTCAAATCGGACCTCCTTCGGGTTGTAGAGGAATGCAGATTGTTTGGCTCCATGTATAACGCCATCAACTCCACCTTCATAGCCTTGATACCAAAGTCTGACTCCCCCTCCTCATTTGATGAGTACCGCCCCATCTCCCTCTGCAACGTTCTTTATAAAATTATCTCAAAAATCATTGCAAATCACATGCGTCCCATTCTGTCTCGCCACACTGCCCCTCAACAATTCGCCTTCTTGGAAAATCGTCAGATACATGAAGCCATTGGGGTTGCACAGGAGGCCTTCCACTCCATTTGGACAAAACAGCATAAAGCCATCATCTTAAAAATTGATTTGGCCAAAGCCTTCGATAGGGTAAGCTGGTTATACATCAAAATGCTCCTTATTCATTTGGGCTTTCCTCACCAGTTCATCACATGGATTATGGCTTGTATCTCCACCCCATCCTTCAGTGTGTTGATAAATGGATCGGCTACACCTTTCTTCCATTCTGAGCGGGGTCTAAGACAGGGGTGTCCCCTGTCTCCTCTCCTCTTTCTTATAGTCATGGACAGTCTCAGTTGCCTCATTGAATCTGCTAAGAGAAATGGAGACTTCTGCGGCCTCAAAATATCAGATGACTGGTTCCGAACACATCTCCTATTCGTGGATGATGTTATGATCTTCTTAGATGGTAGTATCCGGGACTCGTGCTCCTTCTCAAAGATCATCACTCATTTTTCATCAGCCACTGGGATGCTGGCAAATCATTCAAAGTCATCTATCATCCTTGCCAGAACCTCTGTAAATGAATCACATCTGGCTCGTCAACTATTTCCTTACAGCCTACATCCCCTGGACCAGGGCCTAAAGTATTTGGGATTTTGGATCAAACCTATCAGTCCAAAAATAGCTGATTGGATCTGGCTGGTGGCCAAGTTGGAAAAGAGGTTAAACATTTGGAGCCACTGTTATCTCTCTCGAGCAGGAAGGCTGGTCCTGATTAAGGCTGTTTTGGAAGCCACCCCGGTCTTCTGGATGTCATTGGCATGGATCCCTCGCAGTATCCTATCTAGATTACAACAAACCTGTAATAGGTACCTATGGAATGGGGCATCAGAGAAGCGCATATTCACATGGATCGGATGGAAGAGGATCACCATTCCCAAGAAATGGGGAGGATGGAGTCTCAAGGATCTCCCATCCTTTGCACAGGCTTTGGCTGCAAAGATGGGTTGGACCCTTATCACTGGGGAAAATCTGTGGACTCACATGGTATACCATAAATACATATGGCCCCATCAACTTATGGATTGGATTCGCCTCCCCTCTTGGCCCAAAACTGGGATCTCCTCAGTTTGGAAAGCACTCCTACATGCGTTACCCCTCATCAGAGAAAACTTGATTTGGAGAATCAATGATGGCACTCAGGTCAAGGTAGGGCTGGACCCTTGGAGTGATAGTGGGGGCAGACACATCCTACTGGAAGCACTCATCCGGTACCTACACACTCGAGGGATCACTCGCATTGCAGACATTGCAGATCAGCAGAACACCTCCATATTTGAAGAGTGTTGGAAAACTGCGGCCCAGATCAACATTCCGCCACAATGGCACCAAATTTGGCGGTCATACACCTCTGCTCTTACTGAAGCTCACATCAGAATCAAACAGGGTCCCGATGAGCTCATTTGGTATCCCTCTAAGCATGGTATCTACACCCCAAAGACAGATATCTCTCCCTTATCTCTCACAAGATCCCGGATCACATCTCCTTTTGGTGGAATTCCATCTAGAAGCTCACGGCCCCTCCCAGACAAAAATTATTTTTTTGGTGCATTCTAAAGGGAATTGTCCCTACGGGCGATTACCTCATGCGCCGAGCTGTACATGGGCCATTTTGGTGCATCATATGCCAACAGGCTGCAGAAACCAGCGTACATCTCTTCCTGAAATGCCCTATTCTGATCCACATCTGGCAGTCCATATCTTCAGACATACAATTATCGGGTAGATGGGAGGGCGAGGACATAAATCTTGTATGGGAAAATTGGTTCAATCAGCATCGAAACTCCAAACTTCAAAGCCTGCCAATTATCATCTGTTGGTACTATTGGCTTGCCCGGAATCGTATGACATTTGAAGATAAAGTAGTACACTGGCCTCAACTCATTGCAAAGATTATTGCTGTATTCAATGAAACACCAGAGCCTACGCAGCCTAAGACACGCCGACTGCATGATCCGCCTCACATTGATCAAAACCATTTGTGGGCATTCTTTGATGGTGCTGCCCAACTACAAGGCTGTGGGGGAGGCTTTCTACTCTATAAAAATGAACAACATAACTACAAAGCCAAGCTGGGTCTAGGAGCTGGTTCAAATAACTTCGCAGAGCTCATCACCCTTCGCCATCTTCTACATTTTGCATTGAACCATGATTGCTTGCATCTGAACATATATGGAGACTCAAAGATTATCATAGATTGGTTCAACAATATCACCACATGTCATACACACTCAGCAGTATATTGGATGAAATTTTTATATTGAAGGCACAATTTACTGATATATCATGCCATCACATTTACAGGGAACACAACAACTGTGCCGACCAACTATCCAAGGAGGCCACGACACTTCCCAGAGGCGAGTGGATGATACAGGAGCAGCGGGGCGACAATGCATACCAGTATTACCACCGTCCATACATAGATGCACAGTACCACAGGGCAGCCAACCCATGGTTACATGTTTTTGATCTGATATATATTTTTTGAACTGATTGTATATAGCTAAAAATGAACATTACTGATAGCCCTGCGTGGCAACATACATATATGACTACACAAAACATCGTAGAGATGTATTTTTGCTCTTATTTGATATTGTACAGAAAACTACAGATACTGCTATTTTTGGCAAAAACATACAGCATATGCTATCCGCATCTACAACATGTAATTTTTTCCAATTAATGAAAAGATTACGATTTTTCCAGTGGAATATATATATATATATATATATATACTATATATATATATATATATATATATATATATATATATATATATATAAGGGGAATTAGAAGAAAGAAAGAGAGCTAATAAATATATATATATTATTTTTTTACTTCTTTTTTAATTTATTAGCTCTCTTTCTTTCTTCTAATTCCCCTTATATATATATATATATATATATATATATATATATATATATTATATATATATATATATTATATATATATATATATATATCTATCTATATATATATATATATATATATATATATATATATATATCTATCTATTATATATATATATATATATATGGCCAAAGACCAACCAACTGACGAATTGGAAAAATTCCAAACTCTTATAGCGAAATGCCTGATTGCAACGACAACTATGTTGATGAAAACTTTAATGGTCAATGACTGGGATTAGAGAATGTGGCTCTAATACCAATGTAACAAATAAAGTTCGTACTTAAATTAAATACTCCAGAAGACTTGGAATATAAAGTTCTTCATTGAAGATACATGAATATATATATTAAAATGTATGAGTGAGAATATGATACTAATAAGAAGGATAATAAGGACAAAATCGATGATTCAGAAAATGACAAACTTTCACATCTAAGGAATCATAATAAGGCCCTTTCATCAGTAAGATTTGAGGACATAAATTTTTGAAGAGGAAGGCAATGTTATGACTAGAAATATATATAAAATAATGCAAATAATGTAAAACTATAGTAATGATAAATAATGATTAATTAGTAACAAGTTAATGAAAAGGTATGTCCCTAAGGACATAACCGTTGGTGAAGAGGTACCTTCTTAGGGTATATAACCAAACCCTCACCCTCATTGTAATCATCTCATCAATTCTTTATATAATATTCATTATACAGTTACATGTATTACAATGGACATTTACGTCTTTAAATTATTTTAAAGATTTTCGCCGCGTATACAACTTTTGGTCGTTAAAGAGTCCTAATTATGAGAAACCTTTTCAAATATTTTCTTTTGCATCACCAACTACTATTGTAACTTTGTTGTTCCAGAAAAATGATGATAACAAAGAGCAACCAATGGCATTCTTTAGTCATGTGTTGAGGGATACATAGTTGAAATATAATATTATGGAGAAACATACATATGCTCTTATCAAAGCTTTGAAGTCATTTAGGACATATATCTTGTAGTAAAATATTACAACATATGTACTTAACACAACTGTCAAGGATGTTTCGACACAGGGAGATATCAAAGGAAGAAGAGGAAATTGGATAGCAAAAATACAAGAGTATGATATGAACATCAAGCCAACTAAATTAATAAACATGTAGGGTTTAAACAAGATATTATTAGAGGCAAACTGTCAAGCAATGGGAATAAACTTGTTGGCTGAGATTCCTGAACCAAATGTAGTGGGTAAGGAGGACCGATCTAATGAAGAGGATAATAGAATTGCTTATAAATATCTTTCTTTAGATTGGTACAAAAGTATTGAGAATGAAAGCCTAAAAGTATGTTATCACAAATGGTTAGATGTATTGGAAAGATCTTATTGGTGTATTGTTGTTGTGCTTAACAGAAGTTGAGATTCCTGATATTATAAATGAATATCATGGTTATGCTTATGAAGGCCATTATAGACAGAATGTTAGAACACATAAGATCCTGAAGGTTGGTTTTTATTGGCCTACCTTGTTTTCTTATGTTTATAAGTTGGTGAAAGGTTACAAAGAATGCCAGATTTCCGCTGAAAATAAGTTGGCTCCATTGACATTGATTCCAATTTTTGTGGAGGAATCTTTTAGATAGTGGGGATTGGATTTCATAGGTGAAATATAACCACCTTCTAGTGGACAACATAAATGGACTTTAAAAACTATTGATTATTTTATGAAGCGGGTAGAGTCCATTCCTATCTGTACTGTAACTGATTCAGTGGTTAAAAAATTTCTTAAAGAAAATACTTTTTCTAGATTTGGTGAGACTTTTGGTTTGGTGAGACTTCATTTCCACGACCATTGCTAATTGAGCTACCCCAAGTGGATGAATTTGGTAAGAATTTTAAAGGAGACTATTACATAGAATAAAAAGACCAGGATTCTCATCTTAAGTTATCTCTTTGGGAAAACAGGGTGACAACAAAAATATCCATTGGAAATTTACCATTTGAATTGTTATATGGTACTGCAACATTGTTCCCTAGTTAATTATCCATTCTAATGGATAAATTAATTTAGGATGCAAAGGAGGAACCCGATTCACTGACTAGGAGGGTAAATAAACTCGTGGATCTAAATGAAAGCAGAGAATAGGTAACTCACAAATTGATCAATTATCAGGAAAAGATGAAAGTTGTATTTGATAAGAAGGAAAAAGATAGATTGTTTCAGCTTGGAGACCTTGTTCTGATATGGGATGTTAGGAGAGAGGACAAGGATAAGCATGGCAAGTTGATCCTTTGTGGTTTGGGCCTTTCAAGGTATCTGAAGTCCGAGGTAATAATACTTTCCTTCTAGAAAATATTGATGGTGAGTTGCTCAAAATTCAAAGTTGCCGAATTGGTGTGGAACTTGAACGACTGCGTAGTGCTTTTCATTTTGAATCTGACGCAACCCATTTCGTGCGAAACAGACTCTATATGCTCTCATAAATGCGTTATGTCTATTTTCTCAAATGGTTGAATTTGGCAGAAAAAATGCAGCACTTCACAATCAATAGTCCGTACTGCAAATGTAGCAGGGTGACTGGGATGCCTATGTGGCAGGCTAACACGGTAGGGTGACTATGCATATGATTGGAATCCATCGAATCACATGGTGACAAGTGGCATTCATGGTGGCAGATGAGTTGGCATATTTTTATTGGTTTTGGGTGGCCAATTACAGGCTGCCACATGCAAGGGCCAAGGGCCACCAAGTGGTAGCTTGAGGGCCACCAAATTAATGTTGAGATCCAAGCAGTGATGGTTGGGGTCGAACCTGCGACCTCCAGCACCAAGTCCAAAGCCTTCACCAACGCGTCAACGATTAGTTCTTAACATATATGGTCTTCGACATGTATTTAAATGTTGAATAACACATGGTTTTGGAAGGGGGCCAGCCCCACATGATGCGGTAAAGTGAAAAGGGGCCCACCCATGGGGACCAGCCCCGATCACATGGCAACCCACATGACCGCGGTGGATCAGAAAGGAGCTCGGTCGGCAGGTGCGGGCAATTAGACCTGGCCCTCGGGTACGTGGCCCCCCATGTGGCCATGATTTTCGGAGTTAAGGCCTTAGAGTCCATTTAAATGCTCTGACAATTTCACCTGGAGTTTAGTGGAATCAACGCTCCGTTAGTGGAATTTGGGGCGAAATTGTAGGATTGATGTCGAATTTTGGGGAAATTGTAGAGTGACTAGGAGAAAGGCTAGGGAAGCTCATATCTTCTTCAGTTTTTGGTATTTTCAGGAGAAGGAAGAGGCTAGAAATTCATTTTTGGGTCTTCTAAAGCTAATGGAACAAGTTTTACAACTATTGGAGCAATTGTGAAGAGACTTTTTTCACAGGTTTGAGTCTATGGGTGCTGGGATCAATCAGTGGGTTAAATCAATTTTTGAAAACTTTTGGAAATGGAGAGGACCTTGTAGGGGTTTTCTAGCCTTCATATGTTTTCTGTAGTAACTGTGACATCTATGGTGTAGCTCATGTTTCTCTTATCTCATTATGTCTTGTTGAGGAAATTTATCTTTTAGTACTTGTGCAAGGAGGATTTAACTGTTTGCAAGTGAATGTGATGCTTACAAGGTTGAAGCTCAAGAGAGGAAAATGAAAGCTTGTGGTTGTAGGTCCTCAAGTGGGGACAAGGATAAGGAGAGCACGATTTCTACAATATCCACCACCAATTCTACCTCAAATTGTACTTGAAGCTTCAACAAGCATGTCACATGAAGGAGAGATTGCAAATATGGCAGAGGATGAGAAGTATTTTAGGAAGGCTTTCTTTGACATGACAGATATGGTGAAAGTCCTCTATGAAGAGAGGAATACCAAACTGCAAGGTGAAAGTCCTCTATGAAGAGAGGAATACCAAACTGCAAGGTGAAAGCTCCAAGCCTCCAAAAGGAGAAGGTGCTTCAGGAGGAGGAGGTAATGGAAATGGAGGTAAACCTCCACCATCTCCACCATCACCTTCATCATCATCCTTTTCTACAACAACCCTTACTCAAGAGGCTAGTGTAGAAAGCCCCTTAGAGAAGGAAGATGGCCAAGTTTGCACCTTTTGTCTGCATGATGATGAGGATGAGTTTATATTAGCGCCAAATTCCAAGGCGCTGAAAGAAGAAAGACCAAGAGTCTAAGAAGACACCTCAAGAATTAGGAAAGAGTTTAAGAGCATTTTTGTTTTTCAGTCAAAAGATGAGGAAAACGGAAAGCATTTACATGCAGTTTCTTTACATGAAAATGTTGATTTAAGCTCTTTTGCATCCTTTCAGAAGAATAGCAAAGGCATATGAACAAAGCTCTTGTCCAAGATGGGTTACAACGGAGGAGGCCCTTGAGTGAACAATCCGGGCATTATCCATCCAATTGAGGCAAAGGAGAGACCTCGATATGAAGGTTTGGGATATGTTGAAAAGGGAGAATGGTCTTCCAGCTATAACTCTTGGGTATCATGTTCTTTTTGTCATAAGAGAGGATATGACGAGGAAAATTGTTGGGATTTGCATCCAGAATTGGTACCAGCTTGGTTTCTAAAGAAAAAGGAGGACATGAAGCGCAAAACATATCCAAAGAGAGATGGGCACTTGAAAGGAAGAACTACATCAAGTTCTCCTTGCCAGGCTCATAAGCTAAAGGAAAACCATAAGAGGTATAAGCGTCTTGATTATTCAAAGGATTTTTTATGATTACAAACAACATGATGATTTGAATAACATGTTGTGGAATGTTTTTCCTTGCAGTTTTTGTCATGCACCTAACGATTATGTAGCTAAGTGACACAAAAGGAAAGCATTAGTTAAGAAGATGAATATGTCAATTGGAATTGAGACCAAGAAGGGAAATTCTCATTCAAGTTTAAAGACATTTGTGCCAAGAAAAGCTCACAAAAACTTTTGCACTCATTGCAACATAAGTGGGCATTGGATTGAAAAGCGTTGGAAGTTACATCCAAATCTTCATCCAAAGAAGGAAAAACATGTAATGGAATCACTTGAGAAGGAGAAGGTAGAGGAATGTGCAAGGCACACCATAACCATTCCAGAAGCAGTTCCAGAAGGAAGTGAAGTGCAGAAAGAAAATTCCCTAGCATGGTTGGGTAAGAAATGGTTGGAATATTTGTCTAATTAGCTACTGCATTTATTTTGTATTTCACTTGTTGCATGTTCCCACAGTTGGCCATTTTGTAAAAGTGATGTTTGTGAATAAATCACTTCTATGCAATAGTGATTTCTTTGGCATTGTTATGATATTCCGGCTTGATGATGAGTCAATTTGTATGGGAATTTGGGAGTCAAATTATTTCCATATTGTAAGATGCATTTCCATTTGTGGACATTTTAGTAAGCATCCTAAATTTTGTGATGAGTAGTTGCATCACATTCAATAACTTACAATTGTGTTAAGCACTCATTTACACAAGTATTTCCATGTGAGGCTTGTTTGGTTTATTTTCAAAAGTCTTTTTGGATTTGATCCTTGGTAAATATTTTGTAGAAGTTTGCCATTGGATTTCATTTTTGGGAAGGATGTTGCTATTGATGGCCATAACGACATAGACAAAGGCAAGAAGTTCATTGAGAAAATCTAATTGGTACATCAAAGAGTTCAAGATCAACTTGAAAAGAGCCAAGGCAAGTATAAGTCAAGGCACGACAAGCATCATGTAGATCACACGTTCCAAGTCAGTGATGAAGTTTAGCTTCACATTAGCAAAGACAGGCTCCAAGGAGAAGGTAAAAAGATGAAACCAATTCGATATGGTCCATTCAAAATTCTAGAAAATATTGGTGACAATGCCTTCAGGTTGGATTTGCCTTCATATATGCAAATTTATGTTGTTTTTAGTGTGGAAAATTTAAGTTGTATGAGCCTCCTTTGATTGAATATAAAGGAGAGAATGTTTAAATTCCTTCCATTGAGGACTTCTTTCTTGAGTACCTTGAAGAACTACTGCAAGAAACCATTCTTGACAGAAGAACAAGGACTTCAAAACGAAGGAGTGTGGACTACATTCATGTGGGGCTCAAAGGAACCGATACAAGTAAGGCTAAAAGGATTGAGATTTGAAAGGTGAGGGAATTGTACCCTCATCTGTTGAACAATTGAAAGTGATCTTTTGGGGTCCAAAAGCTTTTAGTGGGGAGGAGTGATTAGGTGCTCAAAATTCAAAGTTGTTAGATCGGTGTGGAACCTGAACGACTCTGTAGTTCTCTTTGTTCTAAATTCAGCACAACTCGTTTTGTGTGAAATAGGCTCCGTATGCTCCCAGAAATGCATTCTGTTGTTTTCCTCAAACAAGCAAATTTGGCGAAAAAAATGCAGCACTGCACAGTCAGCAGTCCATACTGCTGATGTGGCAGGGGGAGTAGGTTTCCAACATGGGAGGATGACACGGAAGGGTGACTGTGCATATGATTGGACCCTATCGAATCATGTGTTGACACATGGCAGTCCTGGTGTGATCCAGGTGGATGTTGGTGGCCACCCACCTATCCCATTTGGACCCCCACAATTGTCTCTTTCAGTTTTTCAGTTTCCTTAATTATAGCACAGTGTACTATTTTTAGCAGTTTTTCGGGTCCTAAACTTCCGGAGCCGTTTTGAGGCCATAAACGACGTTTTTTGG
>APFE030532216.1:57560-107184 GCA_000404065.3 Pinus taeda | reverse complement strand
AAATTTCATATTGATTGAGCAGAAAGAAGTTGAAATTGTTAGGGTAGGTAGGTAGGTAAATACAAATAAGCTCAGGGTCAACTGAGCATTTTTCAGTAGATGTAGCTTTCTTTCTCCTACAGTCATGCTTGTCAAGCAAATTTCTGTTTGTCACAAATGGATAAGGCACTGGATCTGCATGTTCTTAGTGTACCACAAAGGCACACTATCCCAAGTGGAGCCACTGTTATCACTGACAAAATTTCGATGCTAAATGTCTGCAAATAAGCACATGAACCCTTTTAGCAGTTTCGCAGCGCAATCATGGTTAAGCAGTTTCGCAGCGATCATTAGAATTTAAAACTAAAAAGCGCTGCGAAATCATCTACTACTGCTATGTATTTGGTTTCTGTATTGATGTTTGGCGCTGTAGCCACAAGAGAGGCACTTTTAACAGACAGGATTCTGACAGCAATAGTCGCTTGGCCAGTGCTAGTAGTTATCTACATTGGTATTATCTTATCCACTCTTGGAGCAGCACTTCAGAATCTCACAGGCACTCCTCGCCTGCTTGCAGCAATTGCTAATGATGATATTATCCCAATACTGAAATACTTCAAGGCTACTGACAGTACTGAACCATATCTTGCAACTCTTTTATAGCGTTTATCTGTGCTACCTGTGTAGTACTTGGAAATATTGATCTGATCTCACCTGTGATAACTATGTTCTTCCTTTTATGCTATTCTAGTGTGAACTTGTCATGTTTCCTTTTGGATCTTCTGGATGCCCCAAGCTGGCGCCCAAGGTGGAAATTTCACCACTGGAGCCTTTCACTTATTGGTGCTATGCTTTCTATTGTTATCATGTTCCTGACATCTTGGACATTCACTATTGTCTCTTTAGCAATTACAAGCCTGTTATTTTATTATGTATGTCTCAAGGGGAAAGCTGGTGACTGGGGAGATGGTTTCAAAAGTGCATATTTCCAACTTGCTTTGCGAAGTCTTCGCTCCTTAGGAGCGAATCAAGTCCATCCAAAGAACTGGTACCCAATTCCCTTGATATTCTGTAGGCCATGGGGCAAACTACCTGAGAATGTGCCTTGTCATCCAAAGCTAGCTGATTTTGCAAATTGCATGATGAAAAAGGGTCGGGGCATGTCAATCTTCGTTTCAATATTAGATGGTGACTACAATGAAAGGGCTGAAGAAGCAAAAGTTGCATATCGACAATTGGCTGCATATATTGATTATAAGAACTGTGAAGGGGTTGCAGAAATCATTATAGCTGAGAACATGCAAGAAGGATTTCGTGGTATTGTCCAAACAATGGGCCTTGGAAATCTTAAGCCCAACATTGTTGTAATGCGTTACCCAGAAATATGGAGACAAGAAAATTCGAAAGAGATCTCAGAAACATTTGTTAGCATCATAAATGACTGTATTGTTGCTAATAAAGCAGTTGTCACAGTGAAAGGTTTGGATGAATGGCTAGGAGAGTACCAGAAACAGTTTGGAACGATTGACCTTTATTGGATAATACGTGATGGTGGTCTCATGTTGCTTCTTTCTCAGCTCTTACTTACGAAGGAAAGCTTTGAGAGTTGTAAGATTCAGGTATTCTGCATCGCCGAAGAGAACACCGAGACAGAGGAGTTGAAAACAGAGTCAAGCACTGTAAGGCAAGGAGACAGCTTAACGAAAATGCCAATGAAAAAGAAATGTCTTTTTGTCAAGACTGGAGCAGTTGTGTTGTGTCGCATTCAGGTAAATGACACTATCTGTACAGGCTATAGTGCTTTATTGTGGCACATTCTGAAGGGTCCAACATCGAAATTTCATTCGAGAGCAGAGCAAACCCTTCGCCTTTTGTTGGATAGATTTACTTACTCTATCTCTACCAATAAGTGTCACAGAGATGATGCAATTGTTGAGGTGGTAATACGGACTGTTCAACGACTGTGCAAGGAACTTAAAACGTGAAGAATTGGGATTGCTTTGGGATTGTTTGCTTGAAGAAATGTCTTTCTTGCTTCCTGACATGAATTTGGAAGGTGTAGCTGATGAAAAGACTGAGCCTATCATGCATCACTCAATGACAATTAAACACCCATTAGATATATGTAAGATTTTGGTTATGTATGGGTAAAAGTCATTGATTTTTGAAAGAAAGCACAGTGTTTTTTCTCTTTTCTGTACAAATTGTACAAAGTATCTCTTTGGGATGTGGCAAAGCTTATTTCAATTTATGTCAGAGGAAGAGATGCTGGGACTCAAGGTATCTTCTATGAGGGTCATGTGGAAATAAACTTTTGGCATTTTAATGTCTACAAGGGTTCCTATCAACGGTTTATGTGGTGAACATGATGTCAGTAATCTTTATGACTAGAACTGTCCTCAAGTGAAGAATGATGCAAGGGATGAATAAAGCGTTCAGTGGCAACAGTGTATGCAGGTGCAAGTTTCCGCAAGCCCGTGGAGCACGTGATGTGACTAATGTTATACGTAGTGAAGGGCTTGCTACAGCAGTTATCACAACAATTGGAAAAGAACATATGAATGCCTTGGGAGGTTCTCTAGAGAACATTGCAATTGCAAAGTCAGGAATCATCAAACAGAGATGCCCAGTAGTACTCGGAGGTCCATTCGAACCACATATTGAGTACATTCTTCACAATAGAGCAGCCTTGATGAATGCACCAGTAATATCATCATTTGGTCCGGGAATTCATGGCACAATTACCAAATTGGATTCTACAGAAAGTCAGCCTTGCCAGTATGCTGATATTTTAATCAAACTTGATGAAAATGATCCAAACACAATTATTGAATTATTTGGTGTGAGGCTTCGTATGCTTGGATACCACCAACTCCAGAACGCAATTACAGCCATATGCACTGCTATCTGTCTACGTGGGCAAGGTTGGAGAATATTAGATGACTCAATCTGTGCTGGACTGGAGAGTACATATCTACTTGGAAGATGTCAGTTTCTGACACCTACACAAGCTAAGATGCTTGGTGTAGATGGAGCAACGATTATTCTTGACGGAGCGCACACAGAGGCATCTGTCAAAGCCTTAGCAAGCACAATTAGGATGGCGTTTCCAGACAAAGCTAAGACCAAGGCGCATATCCCTCATGAAGAATTAACAACTGGATCTCAGTTATCTGCTTTCTAGTGTTGGACGACCAAAATGGAACAGCACATCAAGGACCGACAAACAGGGGCCTATGTTTCAGGATAACAGAAAAGATGTGTCATTAAAGACAAACATGGAGCATTAAAAGTTCATCACAGCTATCTCAGCCAAACTCCAGATGTCAAAGAACGAAAATGATTGAAGATCAAGGCTGTTATAGAATTTGAGTCCCATTTGATTTAGAAGTCTAGAAGATCTAGTAGAATTAGAATTTTAATTGTTTTAGGATTCCAGCGCTGTCAATTAATAGTCAGCTGTAATTATTAGTTAGTTAAAAGTTAGTAGGTGTCATCATAGGTAGAATCGAATTCCCCTCATGCAGGAGGAGGAATATCGATTAGTTAGAATAAGGATGTTATATATAGCTAAATCTTTTAAGTAATCAGGGTTGGATATTTATGCAAAAAACAGAGTTTTTATTGGCCTATGTACAAGACTTTTTACAGTAATAGAAAGATTGCTTATTCTTCTCAAGATTCATACTTTGTTAAAATGCTCAAGATGTTTGTGGTTCTGTTTGATCTTTTATGTTTTACAGCTTTATAAGTATACAATCACTCTGAATTCACCTAGTGCTCAGACTTCCTGTGTATACTTATTAGTTGAGGTTCTTGTCCTTCATGTTTTACAACTCTTTAGGTACACAATCACTCTGAATTCACCTAGTGCTCAGACTTCTGTGTGTACTTACGAGTTGATGGTTATTTGAGAAATGTTTTGAGTGTTTAAACATTACATGCCTTGACTTCCATGAATGAGTAGTTGATAGTTTACTGAAAAGATGTTTGACTCCATAAGCCCAATGGAAGAAATGTTATGTTGTCTGTCCAACCAGCATGTTAATTAAATGTTTATTTCAAGAGTTAGCCCTCTTTGTGTTTAAAGATAAATCAGTAGTTTATGTTGAGAGAGCCCTCTCAGGTTAGGGAGGCTAATCCTTAGCCAAAAGTCTGGTCTGAAACAGTTACACAAAGTCTACCTGATCAGCAGCCCCTCAGTGCTGGATTTTGTGATAACAGCTGCATTGCGCAATATGGGGAAGGAAGGCTCACCTTCCTCTCCAGATTTGTGGATTCCTGCCCAACATTGGCCTCCAAGACTATTCTGCGTATTTTTGGAGGACAGTGGCTGCTTGGCCCAAGAAATTGAGTAAATTTGTCTTCGGGCCAGCAATCCTTCCCAGTTGGAATTGCGCATTGCGCAATCCCAACAGTCAGCAGCCACACTGGACTGTGCATTGTGCAGTTCCAGCAACTAGTCAGTCTCCCAACAGCCTAGACTATGCCTTGTGTAGTTTTGGCAGTTGGTCTCCCGATCTCCTGGCCGAAATTGCTCAACCTTCATGATCATTCACCCAGCTATGTTGCAAGTCAGTTCTCATGTTCATTTTGGTTTCCGATTGACATATTTCTTGCCATGAGCATTGCCATGTCTCCAGGTATCGCAGGTGTTCATCTGCCTCTCAGCAGTAAAATTATAATGGTTTCCAAGAGATCAGAGACGAAGACACCATTCATAACACACTTGGGGATGCAGCTGATCAACTGCCTATGGACTTGCCTACCACGAAGACATCAAGTTGTTCATAGAGAAGGACTTTAAGATATGACATAAACAACATCATGAACAACAGATGAAGACAACATACCAAATGAAACGAATGCGAGAGGATGGTTTCTTACAACACGAAGGCATAACAAGGTTGCAAGCTCAAGTAGGTCCATTGATGATGAAAGCAACTTTGGAGACTCTGGCTATGAAGTGACGACGTGACATGAAGATCCCGTGAAGTAGAAGATGGAATAAAGAAGGATTTGAATGTGCTGAAGCAACAACTCATGAAGAACATGAAGCTACATGGACAGATGAATGAGTTGCAACAGGAACAAGAACAATCGTGGGTGCAACATGCACTCACAGATGAAACTTCACCCGTACAAGTTAAGGATCCATCCCAGCAGTTGACATAGAGCACACATGGTGAACGGTGTTGTTGATCGCATGCAAGGGGTTCAACAACATGCATGAAGTTGAGTGCACGCATGCAATCCAACCCATTTAACACACTCACCAAGGCGAAGACAAGAAGCAAGTCCAACTAGGGCTAAACATGTATTTCCGCAAGTTGATGCGCATGACCACTAGCACACACTTGAAGACCAGCATAGATGTTATGCATCAATGTGTTGCATGTTCAACCATACCCAAGAAGACCATGCACATGTTAGCAGATGAGTTGGATGAAGGGGCCGAACCAATGCACTGGTTGCAATGGAGGCAAGAGCTCACTTCAACAAGATGTCACCATGAGGTGCATGCACACCATCACAGATGACCAAGCTTGGCGTCAGCTCACCATCTTCACCATCAAAAGCAATGCATAGAGTTGGTCTCACCATAGCAGTCTGAGTGTCAGCGATGTCTTGCTTGGCTTGCTCAAGCCATGTTGTCTCACATGAGTACATGTGCATTGTAACGTTGATTCATGTCAAGTTAAGTCAAGTGTCCATAGTTGGACGTAACAATCATAGAGTAGGTGAAGAGTCATGTGGGTGGTTGAACTGTCACAAAGGGGAATGTCAAGGGTCACCCCACCCTTTGCTATAAATAGTCCCTCATACCTCATTGTATAGGCTTTTGGTCAACCAAGCTTCTACTAAGACTATCTTGAAGAAGGCTTGGACAGTATTGTAACGCGCATTGGCTTATCCACTGCATGGAGCTAGTACATCTCTTTAGAGGAGCAAGCGAATGTGGTTGTAACGTTCCACTGTTGGGGCTAGAAGGTTTACATGGATGTATTGTAGGATTGTGACTTACACTTCTTTATATCATAAGAGCCAACATATTTTCATGCATATGTTGTTATTGTAGTTGGACTGCTCCGGTTGCTTTAATGATATGTGTTGTTTAACTTACGTACTTGTGTATGAACTGATTCACATGCAATTATATGAATCTTATTGTTAATGTGTTGCATATGTTGTTAATGCTGTCACCATCTATGTCGACTGCTCTACCGGACATCAGACAAACCTTTCACTTGAACCTCGCTATAACAACCATCACACTTGTCTCAGACTGATCCATGAGTATTGTACGTGTTATCTTACCTTGTATGATGTGATTGTTGCATCCGAGTGGATTGCTCCGCCGGAAGATGTGCATGTCCTTTGTGTTGTGTGTTCCTAGCCGAGTTGGGACTGATCCCTTTCAACCTAGAACTCACCTTCACCTCTTCCCTCCTTTGAAGTGTTGGAACCTCTCATACACCTTCTTTGATTCACTGCATCAGTCACACCCTTACTGCTGACAAAGTTATTCTACTTGCCTCTGTGCGACACTGTGGT
The DNA here is from genome assembly GCA_000404065.3 of Pinus taeda. Classification (NCBI taxonomy): domain Eukaryota; kingdom Viridiplantae; phylum Streptophyta; class Pinopsida; order Pinales; family Pinaceae; genus Pinus; species Pinus taeda. The sequence goes on along the minus strand of APFE030532216.1, from coordinate 100,650 downwards.
CAAGGCATTACCTTATGACCCATAGCTGGGACTCCTACACCAAACGTCTAAGGTCTAATTGGGACTTCTTATTGGGGTGATCCCCTTAACATGTTGGCAGGTCTAGCACCGTCAACATTTATGGCGCTAGAAGGAGGGCCTGAGGACAAGCAGTGTCCTCTAATCCAGTTTTGAACCTTTGCATATCTTTTATTGAGTCTTGCATTCTTCTTCCCCCGAGGTATTTTTCGAATTGTGAAGATGTCTCCATCTTGGGGAAGCTTTTCAATCTCTTTTCCACTCACACATATGATGGTGAAGGTGAAGTGGCATGGCTTGAGCACTTACATAACTTTCTTTCCATGATTTATGAGGAAGATGAGTTTACTGACGAACAGGCCAGTTTGCTGCTTGCATACACACTTCACGAATATCCATTTTGTTGGGTGCTCAACCTACCAGCTGACATCGTGAACTCATGTGAGCACTTTTGTGATCTTATTGAAGACACGTTCTATCATTTTGATCCAGGCCATCTTGATCGGAAACTGTTACAACAATGGAAGGCTCTGCATGAATCCGTTATTGATTTTTGGCAACGCTTTCATGACTTGTAGTTTCAAGCTCCGCGGAGCTAGATGAAGTTCACTTATCTCTGGACCGGTTCAAGTACTCTCTTAAGAAATATGCCTGTCCCAAGAGAAATCTTGATGTCAAGCCTCGCTCAACCTTCTTCGTTGATGGAACTGCACAATCCCATGTGGGAGTAGGCACTGTCTCAACGAACTATCTGCCTCCCTCTCATTCAACATTTCCGCCATCGCCCAATGATGATGGGGATCATGTTCGCACATTTGTTCATCCTTCACACCCTCCCAACATCACTCCACTCAATTTTCGCGTAGAATTGGTTGTGATTCCTTCAGGTTCCCATATTCATTCTTTTCTTCGACCTCGGTCTTCGCACTCAGGTGTTTCTCTGGATGATGCTGTCTTGTGTTCGTCCATTTCGGGCTCTTCACTTGTTGTGAATGAGGGACAACCCATTGATGGAGTTGGTGTTGCACAACCAACATGCGGTGTCATTCATGAAGAGTATGAGTGGGAACTTGAACATCAACACTTGGTGAAGGATGACTCCCTTCCATCCGAGCCCCCTCTGTTCTTTCCCTGCCTCTTTGGTGAACCTTCAATCCATGATTTTGCATGTGTGTCTTCATCCATGGATGCACCCATTGTTGATCACTCACAACACTCACCGGATGTTAGTCCATCATTCGAAAACGGAGAGGATAAGTTATTCATTGAAGATCCACTTAATCCTTCATCTGTCTTTTCCTGAAACATAGAGGATGAGTTCGTTCACTTTTCATATACCCCTCTGTTTGATTCATATGATCATGAGGATGCCAAAGAATTCAATGATTTTTTTGATTGGGGTGGTCGTGATCCATTTGCTTCTAATTTTGATCACGATCATGAATCTATTGCAGTTAATATTTCGAAGCCACTGGTGTATGATGATCTACCTGATGATGAAGTTAAGACACCCAAGATTGTTGAGGCACTTCAGCCCGAGATGATGGTTATGTCAGGCCCTCACTCTCTCGAGGTTAGTCTTACTTCCGATCATGAAATCATTCAATCGCCCAAGGCTCCTCATCACTCATCTGCATGCATTAAAGATCCATCTCACACACAGATCACACTTCCTCCACTCGAACTGCACGATCCCATTTCTCATGCTTTGGAGGAGTCCTACATTGCAAGCACTCATTCGCGATGCAAGTTGTCTTTGTTTCTTTCATTTGCTTGCTTGTCACATTCAAGAGTTTGCTTATGCTTCAAAGTTGCACGTAGTGTCACACAACAACATGATAAGTCCGCGGGCTTCCCGTCAAGCACATGCATTCACTTATGTCCCGTGGGCACTTTGAATCATGAAGTGTGGTTGTCTTCATTGTTATATCTTTCTTGGTTGCTGGTTCGCACAACTGGGTTGCTCGCAGACCAAGCCTTCACCAACATGGGTCTACCAATTCGCCGGTGGCTGTATTGGAAGTATCACTTCACATGATCAAGCCCATGTACCGTTAGTGTAGGAGTAGGAGTAGTGTTTGCTTTCAGTTGTTGGCTTGCATGGTTGTTTGCTTACGTGCTTTGTTTGCTTGTTTGTTTGCTTTCTTGTTTTTTTACTTGCTTCGATTTCATTTTTGCTTCTGCTCTTGCTTTGCTTTGTTGATTGTTAGTTCGTTCTCTTGTTTTATTCATAGGTTAGTTTGCATGAAACCATGTGTGACTCTTGAAGCGAGGTGGGTAAATTACAAGAGGGCTTTTACATCTATCACTACCTGGTTATCTGTCATCTTTCCTCTGTATGATGAGCTTGTTACTTTTATTCCATGATACGTCGAAGAAAAATACATACTGTTCCAAGTGAACCTTGGTGTAAACACAACGCTTGCACACTAGCTAGTGTCACCTTCTCTAGTCGATTATTTTTGGGTTAACCCTTGTCAGCTCAGTCAAGTAGAGTAAGGTAAGGGGAAAAACCTTAATAGGCACGTCAAAGATACAATAAACTACTTCTCTGTTGGAACAACCTCTTCTGCTCTCAATATGTCGGGATCCCTCTTCTGCCTCGAAATGAATAAGTGCTATGCACAGTGAAAATGAAAAAAAATGACAAGTCAATTTTTTTTTTTTTCAAAATAAATAATGTGAAATAAGAGAAAGGCTTCCTAAGTAGGGAGGTGATGCAAGTAACTCCGTTGGGGTACTAACCAGGCTCGCTGGCAACAAAGCCATGCTTGTGTTCCTATGTGACTCCACCGGGGTACTGTCCAGGCCTACTAGCAGTGGAGCAACACTAGAGATGAAACTAAGACTGATGATTATACTGCTTATGCACCGATATACCCCTCAACCCCAATCGAAACAACTGTGTTGCCTTGGCCTTGAATGTGTGTCAGTCGACCAAGGGCTTGGTAGATGCTATATCTTACAATCAAACTAGTGTGAAGCAAAGATGAGCTGGGATCTGAACAATACTTCCAGAGGTGTTAGACTTGCCTTTCACGAACAAGGTCCATTCAGAGAGATGGAGTTATACCAGTGTGTCGCCAAGTGTTGTAGCGGCTACAACCACCCTCCAAAATTTTCCTTAGCCTGTTTTTGAGCCTCCTACCAACCCTTCACAACAGCTTGCCTTGCTTCGTCAAGTTCACAAGCTTCAGTGTCTTTCTTGCACAAAGGCAACCCGTTAGTCACAGTTGATCCATTCCCCTCATAGGCTCTCACCCGAATTTGGTCCAACTACAGGCTAAGTAGCTTCCCCTTGAAAATTGGGCATGTTTGGAGGGCAGCCAGCCTTCCCTCCAGGAATTGCACAATCCTCTCTGATAGCCTGCTGGGCTCTAGGATTGCGCAATCCTGCCATATAACCTTCCCAGCAGGATTTGCACAAATTTTCCCAGTAACAAGCTGTTTAGCCCAGGATTTGCGCAAATCTGGGTTACAGTCAACTGCTTTAGAAATTGTGCAAGTCTCCTGGGCAGCCAGCCCAGCTCCCAGCCAGAAATGCACATTTTTCTCCAGCGGTCGAGCAATCTCTTGCATGTGCAGCTGAGTTGATTGGTTCCCTCCGGGACTGAGCAAAACAGACTTGCATGCATGGGATGCTTCTCCCAAGACAAAATGCAAAGGTATCCCTTGTTTTAGGGATTTATGTTTAACAGTTGGAGGTTACATGCGAGGAGTAACTCCGAAACCTCCCACAAAGTGTCGCTTCCCCTACATTCGTGGCATGCGTGTCACAACCTCGTTGTGATAAAAAATCATCAACCGGACGCTGTAGAGCTCATTACTAAGATCAACCTTGTAGCTCTGACATCCCACATCGCATCTAGGAGCAATCGGCACATTTAACTCAATTGTTTTGGGGTAAGCCCGCTTCCCATGCATTGTGCTGCATTTCTGTCACTTTTTGAGTTTTCGCTTGTAGGAGTACTATTTGCTTGATTTATTTGAACGCTTGCTATCGTTTACATATATACTACCTTGTCCTAAATCTGTTTCATTTTTCATTGCTATCTCACTACTTTGGCATGAAATTGTTTTGCATGGACGTTCGCCCAATCGGCGAATTGCCTCACCCACATGCATGTTGATCTATTTGCTGAATCTTTCATTCATGTTTTGCATGCACTGTTAATCACTTCTGCTATCACTTAGTGTCGCCATGCATTCATTGACTTACTTTCTTTCAATTTCCTGTTGGCAAGTCAGGCCAACCTTGGCCCTAGATCTGCCTTCACTAAGGCTGCATTGCGTAATTTGGGGAAGGAAGGCTCACCTACCTCTCCATATTTGTGCATTCCTGTTGAGCACTAGCCTCTAGGACTGTTTTGCGCATTTCTGGAGGACAGTGGTTTCTTGGCCCAAGAAATTTTGCAAATTTGTCTTCGGGCCAACAATCCTTCTTAGCTGAAATTGCGCATTGCTCAATCCTAGTAGTCAACAACCACAATGGGCTATGCATTGCGCAGTTCCAACAGTCAGTCAGTATCCCAGCAACCCAGACTGTGCCTTGTGCAGTCTTGGCAGTCGGTATCCTGACCTCCCAACCGAAATTGCGCAACCTTCATGATCATTCACCCAGGTATGTTGCAAGTCAGTTCTCATGTTCATTTTGGTTTCCAATTGACAGATTTCTTGCCATGAGTGTTGCCATGTCTCTAGGTATTGTAGGTGTTCATCTGCCTCTCAGAAATACAGGTACAATGGTTTCCAAGAGAGTAGAGATGAAGACACCGTTCAGAGCACACTTGGGGTTGCAGTCAATCAAGTGTCTATGGACTTGCCTACCCATGAAGACATCAAGTTGTTCTTAGACAAGGAAATCAAGATATGACACCAGCAACATCATAACGAGAAACATCATGAATAGTAGCTAAATACAACATACCAAATGCAACGAATGCAAGAGGAGGGTTGTTGACAACACGTAGGTGGAACAAGGTTGCAAGCTTAAGTAGGTCCATTGATGATGAAAGCAACTTTGGAGACTTTGGCTATGAAGTGACGGCGTGACATAAAGATTATGCAAAGGCAGAAGATGGAAGAAAGAAGGAGTTGCATGTGCCAAAGCAACAACTCAGGAAGAACATGAAGCTACGCAGGCAGACGAATGAGGCAATAGGAACAGGAACAACAGTGGGGACAACATGCACTCACGGATGAAAATTTGCTTGTACAGTTAAGGATCCATCCCAGCAGTTGACACAGAGCAGGCATGGTGACCATTGATGACGAAAGCAACTTTGGAGACTTTGGCTATGAAGTGACGGTGTGACATAAAGATCATGCAAAGGCAGAGGATGGAACAAAGAAGGAGTTGCATGTGCCAAAGCAACAACTTAGGAAGAACATGAAGCTACACAGACAGACAAATGAGGCAATAGGAACAGGAACAACAGTGGGCGCAACATGCACTCACGGATGAAACTTCGCCTGTACAAGTTAAGGATCCATCCCAGCAGTTGACACAGAGCAGGCATGGTGAGCAGTGTTGTTGATCACATGCAAGGGATTCAACAACATGCATGATGTTGAGTGCATGCATGCAATCAGACCCATTCAACGCACTCACCAAGGCGAAGACAAGAAGCAAGTCCAACTGGGGCTAAACATGTACTTTAGCAAGTTGATGCGCATGACCACCAGACCACACTTGAATACTAGCACAGATGCTATGCATCAGTGTGTTTCCTATTCAACCATACCCAAGAAGTCCATGCACATGTTAGCAGACGAGTTGGATGAAGGGGCCGAACCAATGCATTGGTTGCAACGGAGGCAAGAGCTCACTTCAACAAGATGTCACCATGAGGTGCATGCATACCATCACGGATGACCAAGCTTGGCATTAGCTCACCACCTTCACCATCACAAGCATGTCATAGAGTTGGTCTCACCACAGCGGACTGAGTGTCAGTGATGTGTTGCTTGGCTTGCTCAAGCCATGTTGTCTCACATGAGTACATGTGCATTGTAACGTTGAGTCATGTCAAGTGTCCATAGTTGGACATAATAGTCATAAAGTAGGTGAAGAGTCATGTGGGTGGTTGAACTGTCAAAAAGGGGAATGTCAAGGGTCACCCCACCCTTTGCTATAAATAGTGCCTTATAACTCATTGTATAGGCTTTTGGTTAGCCAAGCTTCTACTAAGACTATCTTGAAGAAGGCTTGGACAATATTGTAATGCGCCTTGGCTTCTCCATTGCACGGAGCTAGTACATCTCTTTGGAGGAGCAAGTGAATGTGGCTGTAACGTTCCATTGTTGGGGCTAGTAGGTTTACATGGATGTATTGTATGATTGTGACTTACACTTCTTTATATAATAAGAGTCAACACATTTTCATGCATATGTTGTTATTGTAGTTGGACTGCTCCAGTTGGTTTAATGATATGTGTTGTTTAACTTACGTACTTGTGTATGAATTGATTCACATGCAATTATATGAATCTTGTTGTTAATGTGTTGCATATGTTGTTAATGTTGTCACCATCCATGTCGACTGCTCTGCCGAACATCTGACAAACCTTTCACTTGAACCTTGCTATAACAACTGTCACACTCGTCTCCTTGAGTGTTGTATGTGTTATCTTACCTTCTATGGTGTAACTGCTGCATCCGAGTGGACTGCTCTGCTGGAAGCTGTGCATGTCCTTTGTGTTGTGTGTTCCTAGCGGAGTTGGGACTGATCCCTTTCAACCTGGAACTCACCTTCACCTCCTTCCCCCTTCGAAGTGTTGGAACCTCTCATACACCTTCCTTTACTCATTGCATCAGTCACACCCTTGCTATAGACATAGTTATTCTAATTACCTCTGCGTGACATCGCGGTAAAGGCATTACCTTACGACTCACTGGTGGGACTCCTACACCAAACAGTCTGAGGTCTAATTGGAAATTATTATCAAGGAGATCCCCTTGACATGTTGGCGGGTCCAACACCGTCAACACCACCCAAGGTGCCCCTGAAGGTGGTAAACGATTTCTATCAATTTGACTATTTCAGGTAGAATCACCCTAGGGTCTTGGGTTGGAAACCCCAACAAAGCAAAGGGAATACAACATAAAGAGACACACAAACAAGCAGTCCTAATACTTAAACAATTAAAGTTGGTACAAAAGGTCTTACCTGTAGGTCCTACGTTTGAGGTCATTCCCATAGGGTCCAAACCCTCTGCTTCTTCCTTGCGCTTTAAGACCTTCAATTCACTCAAGGAAAAACATATACACCAAAAATAACTAAAAGCATGTTCATGATATCAAGGTTAGATTATATAAGTATGTAAGAAAACATGAGATTTTATAAGCAAATCATGACCTAAATTAATGCATAAAGGCCATAATCATCAGGAACAAGAAAACACCTCTTTATTAATGTAAGCTAAAGGAAATACAAAAGAACTACAACTTGAGTCATCAGCCGGCTCCAAGTGAAACAATCCTTTGGATCCGTCTTTCCTAGGCCTCAACAATACTCCTCCATAAGTATACACAAGGATGTCATGAAGGGATGCTGAACATCTCAAGAAGGAAATAGGGGTTTCCTATGACTTGGGAGTGCAGAAGGCATAAGGATATCTTTAGACTTGATTAGGGATGTAATCAACTATAATATCAATATTTAATATTTTCTGCTCCCTTAGGCCTTCCCATGGAGGTGGTTTTTTATTTAAATTTATTTTATTTATTATATTTAATTATTATTTTTTATTTTTATTATTTTTTATTTTTAATTTTAATTTTAATTTTAATTTATTTTTTTTTAATTTTAATTTATTAATTTAATTTTTAATTTTTAATTTTTAATTTTATTTATTTTTCTTTTTTGCAGTTGGGAAACAATTGGGCCACAGGTTTTAGTAGGTAGGTATCAGGTCAAACCCATAAACCACACCCAAATAAAGGGAGATTATATATTTTTTAATGTTTTAACACATACGCGGGTTGGGTATAGATTGACCCGCGTGTACACACACTTTAGATAGGGAAAAATAGCGTATGGGATTTAAAACATTGTTTATTATAGAAAATGGACCAAGTCTGGTAGGGAAGGGTTTCCCTAGGCCATATAATAGAGAATAAAATCTACCAAGGGTGGTAAATGGTGCTATAATAGATGCCCCCTAATATATGATGTCATAAGGGGTATATGATGGCCGAAATGTATTAAGTGCATAGAAAGAATCATGCCAGGACCTGAGTGGAGTTCACCAAATTTCAGTCTGCCAAGCCAGTGGAAGAGATTATAAATAAAGTTACTGTCTGAGGCGTGCATACCCATGCTCAGAGATAATAAAGCATGTTTGCATACCAAATACAAAACTGGACCCAATATGTATACAAGTATAAAAGAACTAAAAATATATAGTGGATCATCTGATCATATCCATGGAAGTACATGTCACAATATCACATATAAAGAACTGATCAATGATGCTGAAGTAGAAATTTGATCACTGAAGTCATAAATCTGATCCAAAAAGTACCAAGTCAAATAGTGGAACAAATGGTACTACACGTAACTCAGGTGCCAACATATAGGATGTTGCTGTGATGAACTGCAACATATAAGGTAGATGGTGTCACTAGCAGAAACAAGAGGCACTGACAAGTGATCCAACAAACGTTGATGCAAACTAGAGGTCTTCAGCAACCACCGTGGCACATTTCTACACAATGGGAATAAATGATCTAAAGTCGACCATGTGAGAAATCGTTTGATTACCGGTCATTAATGTATACCATTAACAAACACGAGACTACTCACTGATAATGATGATGAGAGCCAAGGTACCCAATACAATCTAACAAGTGCGAATAAATGATCTGAAGTCGAACACTTGAAATAATTTATCAATCAGGAGACACTGATGTATTCCCACTGTTAATAGCGAAGGAATCTACCACTGATGACTATAAACCCTAAGGTACTGCCAAATGGACCCTAGACCTTGTTCCCAAAGCAATGAGTTGAAGTCGATGGGAAAATATTTGCTAGAAGTAAGGCATTAAGGTATCCTTCATCAATCCAGTGTGAGTGTAACCCATAGGCCAATGATGTGGAAGGAATTAGACAAAGAAAGATGTAGTAACCACCGAAGGATGTTTTCAGTGTACACAAGATGTGGTTAGCGCATGACAGAAACCCTTTGAACCAACCAATAATGAAAGCTGACACAAAGGTGAGGAATCCACTAATAGGGTCAAATGGAAACCAAGGTACTGCACAAATCCCAATGTGTGATAATGAAAGTTGAGGTCAAACACAAGGGAAACCACTCAGTCAAAGACCCATGATACTGATCGATGTTGAGCACAAGGTCAGCTATAAATGATGGAAATAGGGCTAGGGTGCAGCTCTAGGTCTACTCTTCGAGTAATTTGTCGTAGTCGATAAGAGCAAGACCTGCCAGTAAGAAGTCAATGGAGACCTTCTCAAACTAGCACAAGTAAAGGACCAAATAGCTGATGTAATAGTGAACATGAATCTGACAACCAGGGATGGCTGACTGAAAATAAATCAAGAGACACCGCAGAAAGGCTGACTTAGATTTACTTCCCTTGAACAAAGGAATGACTGAAATGTGACAATATGGCAGCATATGATAACTTTGTAAATTGTCATGCAAGAGGCATAAACAAATTCTCCATATGATTGGAAGAGAACCAAACATAGGAGTACTGACTTAATAACAAGGTTAAGGCTCTCCTAAGTCAAAATAAAGCCTATCCCAATGGAAGAAAGACTTAATTTTGAGTGCTTTGTTCAAGGGCGACACAACTGACTCTAGCCACCATCAATTATGGAAGTAATGTCTCGTTCCCGGTCTTTTTTTTGTCTTTTTCATATTTAGAAAGCCTTAAAAGTTTAAAAGAATGCCTATGGTACAGTGGAAAGAATGATTGTGCAGATACAAATGTGCTAGTTCCTCGGAGGGGAACATTCCTATGCTTAATGCAAGGTGGAAATATTGGTCAATGAAACTGAAAGGAATGTTAAGAAAAACGGTGTCAAGTTGCAGAGGCTAAGTGATTGCAAGGTTGATTTTGCAGAAAGACATGGTCAAAAAGTGGCTTGTACACGAGTCCAAGTGAAGCCAACTTAAGGCCAAAAAAAGGAAAATAGTCAACATGCAATGCAATGGTACAAATCAACACAAAGGAGCCTCTAGGGTATAAATCTAGAAAAATAGCAAAGAAGTAAGAGAATGAAGCTTCAACACACAAGTCATGGTGGGACTAAAGAGGACTCCTGAGCCTACATAGTATAGCATCATGGGAAATATATGTTAGCGAGGATCTAACTAAGATTCCCATGTAAAGGTTGGATCTACCATCACGTCATGATTTTATAAGTCGGTAAGTGAAAATGGTTTAAGAACCAAGACATGATGGGGTCGACCCTATGGCTAAGATATCATAGTATGGAGGCTAGTATGCAAAATGCAATGGAAAGTGATATCCCATCACCTATATGCCAGTGAAAAAACGATACCCTCCATGACGGGTCTGTGGTCATGGAATCGAAGCAGTCTCTCAAAATCTCCAAAGTGTCTAGAAAAAATGACCCATCCCAACACTCCAAGCTCAAAAGGTCACAAAGCTCATAAAGTTTTGAAAAGAAAAAGTGATTTTTTGAAAAAGTGATTTTTTAATGTCAACATATATAAAGACCTTTTGACTTACAATTTTTAATTTGTGTTGTGAACAAGTGAGTGAAGGAGCTCTGGAGCAAAAAATTCAAGCAACCTCAATCCATCCATTTCGTCTGTTCATTTAGGCTTCAACTATCCAGGTAATCTTCTAAATGGTTTTTAGATATATGTTATAGCTTTTCAAATATATTTTTCGAGAATTTCACCATAGAAAAATAGTTTATAAATTATTCTTTGCATGTACATGGGTTGGACACAACAGACTTGTGTATAGAATGAACTTACATGTGACTGTGTATATACTAAGCCCGTGTGTGCACAATTTTAAAATTTAAAACACGGTTTTTAATGATCCAAAAAATTTGTTTTGCAGAATGTCAATCACATGGAGAGAAAGGGAACGTAATGCGATTGGTAATGAAGTGATGGATGATCAATTGGCATTAGACGCCTTAAAAGGATGTGGATTATTGAAAATTTTCAAAATTCCAAACATGAAGGAAAACACCAGATTGCTTGAGATGCTGATCCATTATTGGGATCCAGAAGAAGATGCTTTTATCATTGACCAAATGCCTTTAAGGATAGAAATAGAGGATATCTATTTTATCACTGGTCTTTCCTGAAGAGGAGAGAAGGTCAATTCGATAGGAAGAATGAGAGGGAGCCTTAGTGTAGAGGACTACGTACACATCCACTGCCTAGGAAACACCGAGAAGATTGGAACCCATATTCCAATTCAACATGTAGAGAGCTTAGCCTTAAAAAATATTATCTTTACCATTGCCAAAGTGAATGGGTTAGTCTCTGTGCACCAGGCTTCTTGAGTTTCGATGAGTCTAGCAGTGGAGTGTGTCATGGCAGTTTTTGATTGGTGCACATCCCTCTTGGCCAATATGAAAAAGCAACTTACATCTATCCAAAAAGGTCATACAAAAAACTTCGGATATGGAACCATCTTGTGCTCCTTTTTCTTTGAGAGAGTACCAGGGCTTCTACCCAAGGTATTGTCCACCATGAGTAACCCGAGAGATCCTTGAATGGGTAAGTGGGCTGATCTAATGAAGAGACTAGAGGGGTGGTGAGGTCCCTAGAAACACTTTTGATGATGAGTTCTTCTCCTGGTGGGAACAACAAGTCAAAGCTATTGAGGACTACCCCTATGTTGGCATGGACTTCGGAGGAGATCTAGATCTGTTGTTGCCACCAAATGTAGAGTGGGGAGCGATAGGTAAAAACATTTTTTAATTTTTTAGATTTTTAGATTTTTTGGATTTTAAGTATAAAAAAACTGAAAATACTTTTGATGAGACAAATACTTACAAATTATTTTGATCATGACACAGATGTTGAACTAGTAAGACCTGAGGGTCTACCTAGGCAAAGGCATCACGAAAGAGATGCAGAGGGAGCCCCAATTGGGACCGAAAGGAATCTCCATGATGTAGAAAGAAACTTGGTGAGACTGACTCGCGAGGTTCTTATGGCAGCTATAGAAGACATTTCAGAGGAGATGCAGAGGCACGTGGTAGGAGTGCCACGTGATTGGGTGCGACAATTCCGATGGGTGGAAAATGCCGTCGTCTTCTTCCATGTTGCTCACCCTGAGTAGGACCCATAGATGGATGACCAAATATTTTTGGTTAGACATGATTATGGGCATAAGCCCTAATTTTGTAAGACGATTTTGTCCCAATTTTGTCTATTCTTTTAAACATAAAACTTCTATCTATGTACCGACGGTCTACCGTGATGATCATATATATACAGATGACTCTTTGATTATTTTTTATTTTTAATGTGATGAATGATTTATGTGCAATATAATGTTTGATTAACGATAGAATCTGCAAATGAATTTTTTGATCGTGGAATATGAATAAATGTGATATAAATAAATGATTTGTAATAAACGCACTCTCAGAAATTGGCGATATAAATAAGGATCTCTCACACGATAGATGTTATTTAATTGAGATACCACCAGTTGAAAATCCAAGTATACTACTAATGAATCGATACTAAGATATATTGTCTCAGATAGTAAATTAATGACAATAGTATATTTGAAAACATTGTTTGAAGCAAGACCGATACATACCCCTATTGAAACCAACAACTGGATGGGTGGATAACAAATCACCCAAGCCATGGAAGCAAGGTTCCAGAGGTGTCTACTAGCACCATCAATGAGCCCTAGATACATCAAATTGTCTATCAATACCTGCCAAAGCAGATAAAGAATATCGACATCACTACGAAATTGATAGATAGATATGCACAAATATACAATATTTACAACCAAGCAAATGCTAGGTCGAAGCCTAAGCAAAATAATTTTTAAGATAGAGCCCATTTGTAGGTTCTGCCAACTCGTTTCCCTCAAAATCAACCAACTCATAAGCTCCCTTTTTCAATACCTTTTAAACAATGAAGGGTCCGTACCACATAGATTTGAACTTGCGTGCCCCCAAGGCATATTTGTTTTGGTCATAAACCAAGACAAGGTCGCCTTCAGAGAAACCCTAGGATGGAGAACCTTATCATATTGAGCTTTTACTCTTTTTATGAGCTTCGTTGATTATGGCAGCATCTCAACGCTGCTCATCGATATGTTCCAAAGGAATGAGGCATTATTCAATACTAAAAGTATCTGGAAGAAGTTCAACAACTAATTTAAGGGAAGTAATTTCACATTCCACAAGAAAAATTGATTCCAACCCATAAACTAGTTGAAAAGGAGTAAAACATGTAGTAGTCTGGATTGACATTCGGTATGTCCAAAGTGCCAGATATAGCATAATGTTCCAGTTGGATCACTTTTTTTTATTCTTCCTTTGCAGGATGGTTTTTAGGGATTTATTCACGACTTCAACCTGCCCATTGACTTGAGGATAATAAGGAGATGAATGCTCCTGCCGGAAACCCAACTTAAGAGCCAATTCAGACATCATGTGGTTCTGGAAATGATTGCCATAGTCTGTGACAATCTCTTTGGGAATACCAAACCGGGAAATGACTTGGCTGAAGACAAACAGGTTTGTTGTTTCACCATCATTCTTGAAAGTAGGCATAGCTTCGGTTGACTTATTAAAGTAGCCGACAACTACGATGGTATACTTATGATTTCTCGCCGAAGGTGGATTGCAAGTAGTAAAATCAATACCCACTTCATGAATGGACCGATGGTAATCGCGGGAAAGAGCAGAGTTGGATGCGCGCGCATTTTCTTAGTATAAAATTGACAAGGGTGGCATCTCTTGATCGCTTCAACATAATCCTTGAAGATCGAGGGCCAAAAGTAGGTTGCACGTAATTTTTTTAGGCTGTTACAACCCTAGATAGATGATCACCACAACCTCCACTATGGAAATCATTTAGCATAGACTCAGCTTCTTCTATGGTTAAACAATGTCTAAGGATTGAATCAACCCCGCGATGATATAAAGTGTCACCTATAATAATATAGTTTTTATCCAGGTGACTTAACTTTCTACACTCATCCTTTGAAAAAGTGAGAGGAAACTTCGAAGTCTGGAGATATATAATGATATTTCCGTACCAGAGATCTTGCGAAGAAACAAGGAAAAGATGTTCATCAAGAAAAGATTCCTCATAAACTATTTCTTCCTCACAAGGCAACTCTGAGATCAATTCTGCAAATACTAACGACTTCTTAGACTTGGATGACATGAATTCGAGATCGAACTCTTGTAAAATGACAATCCATCTATTGTATTTGCTCCCAATCACTCGCCTGTTATGAACAAATTGAAATGGATTGACAACTGCTAAGACAAATTTTTTTTCTAAGCAGAATATAATGTCCAAGTCATTGGACAGCACATACAACTTCCAAAGCTAATTTCTCAATGGGAGAATATCGTAGTTTAGGGCCCACTAAGCCTTGACTCAGATAATAGATTACTTGCTCAATGAAATAATCATCTTCCTGAACCAGAACCATACCAATAGTTGTTTATGCTGTAGCAAGATATAAAAGGAAGTCTATGCTATAATTAGGTGGAATCAATAGAGGAGTAGAGGTTAATTATTTTTTCAAAGCATTAAATGAGCATTGCACAAAATCGTCCCATAGAAATGGGACCCCTTTCTTGAGCAGTCTCATAAATCCTTTAATAATCTAACATAATTAGTGATAAATATCCTTAAGAAATTGGCTTTTCCTTGAAGACTTTGAAGTTGATGAATAGTGGATGGGGAGGCAATTGAATTATTTCCTCAACCTTGAAGGGATCTACACGAATCCCTTCAGTAGAAATGATGAATCCCAACAACTGACCGGACGTGTCAGCGAAAACACACTTATTTGGATTCAACCGGATTTTGTAGAAACAACATCGTTCAAAAATTAATCGAAGATGCTTGGGATGATCAATTCTCTTTCGAGAATGAGTAGCTAAATCATCCAAGTAGGCTTCGCTAATATGCTTGATATCATGGAAAGCATATGACATGGCCACTGAAAGGTAGCTCCAACATTCTTAAGGCCAAAAGGCATCTTCTTATATGCAAATGTACCCCAGGGGAAAATAAAAGTTGTCTTATGTTGATCTTCCAAACGAATAGTGATTTGATTATAACCGGAAAATCTGTCCATAAAAGAGAAAATCTGATTACTCGCACACTCATCGATAATATGATCAATAAATGGTGTGGGGTAATTATCTTTAGGACAAGCCTTATTCAAGTCCCGAAAGTCAATGCACACAGATCGTTCCTTGCTTCTTGTCAACCAGGACTGGATTCGAGACCCACTTAGTTAAAGGAATGGGGTATATGAAACCTGCCTTAAGCAACTTTTCAACCTCATCTTTGATAGCTGCTGCTTTCCTAGGGTTTACTGGTCGAAGCTTCTAGAGAATAGGTTTTGCATTTTCGTATGTCTTGATCTTAGACTGGACTATAGATGGATCTATCCAAAGAATTTCCTCATAATACCAAGCAAACACGTCTCGAAACTCTTTAAAGAGATCGATATAAATTTTAATTTCTTCAGGGGAATAATCACCTCCAATGAAGACATTCTTGATAGTGTTGGGTTTCCTAGAGATGTTCACTGGAACAATTTTTGAAATGACAAATATGTTACCTTCAGCGAAAAACTTTGCTGGAGCCAAAGGATTTAAAACTGCGTGAACATCACTAGTAGATGAAGCACTGGACAAGCTTGATTCCACTTCTCGCAAATCGGGGAGGAGATATGACTGATGATGAAAATCATCCCACGACCTCTCAATACCCGTCATTGCTTCTAGAATTGCTTCTTCGTATGGAAAAATAGTATCTAGGCAATCCATAGGAGAAGTTGAATCTAGATTCCAGGTCGGAGCCACATCCCCATCCAGCTCCTTCGGTGAAAAAGGAGTAGGATCAAAATTTGCAGTGTTAACTATAGATTGATAAGGAATTTTAGCTACAGACATTGGAAATTCCATTCCACCCACTTGCCCCTCATCTAATATGGTGGTAGAAGAGGGTAAGGACCAAGGATCCGAAAAATAATGGGTTCTAGAGAACTCTCTTTGAGAAGGTGCCTTGTAAGATGAAATAACATTAATCCGAGCAATAAGAGCAGTAAAATCAAAGGTACCCATTAAGGAAGAATAAATCCCAACTCCTAGGTTCTCAATAGACTGCTTAGGATTGTTTACTAAGGGAACAATAGATTTAGAAGATGCATTGGATTTACCTGGAGAATAATCCATCTGATTAACTATTACAATTCTCCCTTCATGAGGAAAATAGAGGATTCAAAATAATAGTGATACAATAACATCCATCTTGTAAATCCAATTTCTTCCCAAAAGGAGATTATAATCCAAATTTGCATCAACTATTTGTACTTTGATACTTACAAACCTTTCCCCCAACACAGACAGGAAAGGTTGGAATAATCCCATGTGGCCTATGAGAATGAGCATCAAATGTTGTTAAGAGAGTAGGTGATGGAAAATCCTGAGGTGATCCAATAGCCTTCCAACATGATACATTACACATGTGGAATCTCCCTCATCGACTACGGTTTGAAAGATATTGGTCTTTTGGTATGTAGACTTGATTTGAAAAACCATATGATGTGGGAGTCTCTTCTTGATATTCGACATGTCGAAAGTAAGAATAAGAGAGTTCTTTGGATCTACCACTCCAATCGCAGTGAGTAATGCACTCCTTTGTGTTGGGCATGATTGGAGTACCTCTAACGTTGACATGGCACAAGGAATTTGAGCCAGATATTCTACAATGGAGTAGTTATGAGCTGCCTTGGCATTGGAATTGATTATCGAACACTTTATGGAGCCTTTCGACATCCAAGGTATAGACTCAACTACGGGCCTCTCGATATGGAGTGGCTTTGATACATCAGGATTACTCTTGGCTTTAGATGATTTTGGTTCGCCATAATCACATGACCGTGTAGAAATGTCAACATGTGAACTCATCATATAAACATTTGATGGATTTTTCTCTTCCTGGTTGCCCCAGTGGGGGTACCAGTACTAGCATTCATGCTAACTAACAACTGTTGCCCTTGGGGAAAAGGGTTAGCTAGCAAAACCTGAGAGCTAGAAGACCCTTTCTAAACCAATAAGCATTGAGTGTCCTGAATCCTCCAGCAAATATGAGTGAAATGGTCATCATTGCATGACTTGCATGGAAAATTCACTTTTTCTTGGGCTCTTTTTCACCCTCCCCATCATCACTCCAAGATTATTTGCATTACCTTTCCCACCTTGATTCTTTTTCTTACCACTTCCTTTCTTCTTCCCATTGGATTGTTGATTCCTTTGGGGTTAGCAGTTTGAATGATGTTGATAGATGAAGGTTGAGAAGGCATGGGCATTGATGGTGATGCATGAATATAAGAAGCAATTTGAAAAGACAACTGCTGCAATTGGTTTAGCAGGTTAGTCCTGCTACTATCAATTGATCCGACTAGCTTGTCGATATGGGGACCCAGCTTCGTATTGGCTAGATCAACCTTAGATCTAGGACAATCAAACAAAATTTTCTCTAGAATCCCAGATTGAGAATATATGAGTTCTATTTGTTGGGCTCTAAAATATCATGTTCTTCGGTGAATACACTGGAGAGCGATACATCCTTAGAAATTTTAGGCTGCAAAGATTTGAGAAACCATTCAAGAAGGAATTCTTGTGGAATATCAGCTTTAATGAGCCTCTTACTTCTCCTCCATTCCTAGATATGATCAGAAATGTGGGTTTCCTGGTTTGATGGAAATTAGCTAAGAGCTCAGTTCTAGCATCATAACGAACATACAACTGAAAATGGTTTAAAAATATGGTGGCCAAGTCACCAAAATAAGCAAAGGTGCTCCCTGGAAGATCAATATACCATTTAGCCGCATTCCTAGTTAGGGTGAATTGAAATAGTCTCAACCTGATTGAATCATCAATCAGAGAGTTCGACAAACACCATAAATGCAAAGTGGTTATATGGTTGCTTGGATCTTCACCAGTCTTCCCTTCGAATTTGGGTATGTTCGCAAGAAGTTCGGTTGGAACTAGAGGCCAAAATGGGTTGTATCGGATAGGATAGTTAGTCAACTTTGATAGATCTAGAGAGTTTAAAGTTGCCAGGAAAGGTAAGCATGAAGGATCTTGAGGATTCCACCCACTCTGGGCAGAATTCCCAATGTTCTGAATATAATGTCCTAGATTTGTGAATGCACTAGGTTGCTTGATGTGATTCGTAGAAGTGCCTGAACCATAACAAAAACCTTGTGGCCCAGAAATTTTTTGAGTTTATCCAACTCCTACCAAAAAATTGCCATATCCAGTGAAATTCCCCCTTGGTGGGGTATTAAATGGAGCGGAGAGCCCTTGGTAAGGGTTCCATGCATTAGCAAAGGGAGAAAAACTATGAAATGAACTCACAAAGGAGTACGACATGTTACCATGTTGACCGAAAGAGAACTAATTCCTGTCTCCCAAGCTGTTAACAACTGTATTAGTCCATCCTTCGAAAGGATTATAACTTTGACCTGTGGAGGGAAAAGTTATTGATCCTAAAGACTAGTTAGAATCTGGTATAAGACTACTCCCAAAAGGGAAACCCTGAAAAGAAGCTAACCCACTCGCCATGGAAGTCATAGACGTGGAAGTAGCGGATGGAAAAGTTAAGGGAACTGAAGGAATTGCGCTGGTAGGCATTCCAAAGGGGAAAGAACCAGTGTTGGAGGAAAAAGATTGGGTGCCCCCACTCGAAGATGGAATGGAGGTAGAGCCAAAGATTGCAATGCTAGGATTGATTAAAGGTATGGAAATTTTACCTCCTCCTTGTACTGAGAAAGGAGTATTTACACTAGTAGCACTCATAGTTGAAACCATGCTCCTAGCAGTGGCCATCGAAGGAAAAGACCGATATAGACCAGGACTCGAAGGCTTGTGGGTCGGGGTCCCGACGTATAATAAAATGTCTGGATAATCGGGAAGGAGGGGAGAAGAAGGAGTCACATGAGACTTAGGGAGTTCTTCAACCTTTATAACGTCTTCCGATTGGAAGAGGAATCTAGAAAGGACTAGAGTGTTCCTCTCCAAATATCGACTTACACTAAGTCTATTCTATGAAACAATAGCTTGAATTGGAGGTTCAATCTCCGTTACATCTGCTGCCACTGATTAGAAAGCCCACGAAGCCTCCTAGACCGACGAACTGGTCGATTAGCCACTTTTAATTATTTTAAGAGAACTAATAAAAGACTCAAAAAATTTATAAAGCTATGACCAACTAGGAGCAAAGAGAACTCTCTAACAAAGTCCCTAGAAGATACATTCAATCAAGAAACTTCCAAGTATTTCCATTCAGGGTGATGAGGACCGGACACCAAAATACAAGAAATCAAAATCAAGGACCTTCTGAAGCTAGTATGGGATAATGATGGCCCAAGCCTACTAGCGAAGGTGATGAAAAGAGTTACGTTGACCCCCAGAAAAAAGCCTTTGCTAGCGCAAGTACCCAAGATTCGCAAGGGTACCCTCTAGAAGTACTAATGAACGTGATGCAACGTCTGCCTCAAGTTTTGCAGGATTCCCCTCCACAGTGAACTACGTGGTCCTTGGGAATAAAAACTATGAACACCAGTTTGTATAAAAAGCCGGGTGGAATAGTCTCGGGGTAGGATCTAACAAGTAGGAGAGGGGGTATCTCTCTTTCCTTGTCTTCACTCTTCATCGTGCTTGACTCCCAGTAATGGAGCTTTCCCAATCTTTCTAATGACACTGGATTTCACTCATTATTCAACATCTATGTTTAAAAGTTTGAGTGGCCTTGGAGAGTTAACTCTCCACCCACCTATTCCAAGGCCCTAAAGAGCTAAACTTGTTGATGTAATTAATGACAAATAAAAAAATGTTCTAGTTCTTTTTAATTAAGCACCTGATTTTAAAAGGTTGTTCTTTAGGTCATAGGTAAAATGAGAGTGCAACTTGTGGTGTTTTGATGCAAAAGAAATCAACAAAAACTTAGCTATATGCAAATGCAACTATTTTACTCCAATAAAAAGAGATTTCTATAAGGTTCTACGAATAAACTTGTAAAAGCAATTTTTTTTTCTTTTTTCAGAAAACATGCTTCACACACTCAAAATCTAACAAAATGACTAAAATGCTTAGAATGCAAACTAACTTCATACAAACTATAATGATGGTGCATGATTCTATGGATGCTCATACAATAAGAAAATGTGTTCCTGCACAAGATCAATAGGCCAACTTGACTACAAGGAGGGTAGAAATTCAATGACAAACTTCCCTTGAAACCACTCAAAACCAATCGAAAAAAGTTCACAATTGCTCAAGAATAATGAAGAAACCCAAAACAAAACTGAAAAGAAAAAGAAAGGCAAGAACAATGTTTTTGTCTTTTTCTTTTTTAATGAACTCAAAGAAGTTTTTGAGAACACAAAGAATACTAAAATTCCAAGATAAAAAACAATCATAAAGAGTTCCAAAAATCGCAAGTTATGCACATCATTGATATAATAAAACTTGAAACGACAAAGGACTACAAAATTGCATAGCTTGGTTTGAACAATAGTATAAAGTACTTCAACAAACCAAAATAACGTCAAGAAAGACTTTCACGATTGCCAAAGAGGCACTCAAAAAACATGAAAAACAAAATAGGTCAACCAAAAAAGGAAAGCAAAGCAAAGCAATCTGAAACTTGGGTTATAAACCAAATGGTTGACACCTAATCATAGGGATTGGGTGAAAAACTATAATTAGTGTAAATAAATAATAGAGAAAATGGAGAGTCATCGAGAGATGAACTGAACAGACACTCCCTCTTGTATATAATAATGAAAAACCTGAATGAATAATATGATTACATTTGAGGAGTTACCTCTTGGTCTGACATGGTATGAGAGCCAACGCCATTTTTGGCTTCCCTCTCTACTTTGTAACTCCTCTCTCGCAACTGCTGCTCCTTTCTAGCAACTACTGCCCCTTTCTGGCAACTGATGCCCCTCTTTGGCAACTACTGTAGATGTTCGACTGGTTACGTGAGGCAACTGCTCCATAAGCGCAGTTGAGGTATCACTATCTTGGTTTCATATTGTTAAACATGGGTGTGATGAATGAAATTCTCTTATCACTGTGTATTGGCGTTCTATCGGGTATTTTTCTCTGTTCATACATTTTATATATAAATCACAGTCAATTAGTGTTGAGCGTTAATATTGAGTTTAAACGCTAAACCTTTTCTTAAGTGTCTTTATGAAAATATGAATTAAGCACGTGGGTAGTCTTCGGCAAGGGGTAAGTGGTATCTCGCGCACCCTAAAGGCTGGAAGTGGTATTCCTAAATTTCATGCGATTAACCTTAGCGGTTGACATGTATCACGGTAAAACCATTTTTCTTGTGCGCTCTCGACTTGTTATGCGTTGTACAAGTTTTCACGCGAGATTATGCGATAGCCGTTAGATATTGGCCAAGCAAGTTGGCAAGTGGGTAACATGATAGCCGTTCGATTAGACAAGTCAGATTTGACGGTGATCACGTCGGAAGATGCATGTGAGTTAATTTAAATTTTGAACGTGATGTGGTTATTAAAAGGAGTTTAAGTTTTAGAGTGATCAGACCATCCGTTTAATGGGTGATCGGATGCATATCGCTTCCGAAAGTGCACGCAGGTTAATGTTAGAAATGGATGTGATAAGGTTATGAACTGGGGTTTTTATTCCTTTTGGTTCCATTATGAGATTGCACGACAACCGTTCAATTTCACGAGTCACATCAACAGTGGAGATCGTCTGGGTTAGTTGGTGAGTAGACGACTCGATATCTATTGGAACTGGAGAAGTGAGATCAACGATGTGGATTGAAGTGCTTGATGAAAGGAGAAGTCAACGAGGGACCAACAATGATTGGTTAGATAAGCAGGATCCTCAAGGGAAAAATCCATGTACAATACTAGATTTAAGTGCAACTGATTGGTTACAAAATTAACCAGTAGTCGAATTACAAACTACCACCGTATTTTTGTCAACCTCCTGTGTCATTTCTAAAATGCACTCATTGATATCTATTGTGGGAGTGGTTCTCACCGGGAAGAGAACTATCCTGAATGGTCATGGAAAATCAAACACACTCTCATTTATAATGAGATGTGGAAAGGAGTGTGTGTTGGAGACGAAGACAAAGAGCTAGAACAGCCTACCTTAGACAAGGAATTCGTCATTTGGGAAAATAAGAACAGCAAGGCTTATGCATTGATTGCACCCTCAGTAAATGAAGAGGTGAGTCGCGATATTTCACCATTTTCAAATGCTTTTGAAGCCTTACAAAAACTGAAGGAACTCTATGACTCACACTCTACACTTGAAGTTGTTCAACTCATGATTAAATTGTTCACCCTTGAATTACAAAATGATGATCCTCTTGCCCTTGCATCAGAAGTAAAATCTATTATGCATGATATCAAAGTCACTACTGTTGAACTGGACATTCCTTTAATAGCTTTTCTCAAGGAACTTTATCCCACTTACTCAAATTATCTTGAGTCATTGCAAGCAAATGGAAACTTCAAAGATATTACCTTTGACTCCCTTGTGAAAAAAATTGCTGAAAGAGAGAAAGATTTTGGGAAGAAGATAGCTCCTCAGTCTTCTGAAGAGGCTATGTGCCTTGCACACAGAGAGAAGAATTTTTCTCAAGATTCTTCGAGAGGAAGAGGTGGTCAAAGAGGAAGAGGAAGAGGAAGATATTTGAGAGGTAGGGGGAGCAGACACTCTCAAGGAGAAAAGTCAGATTTGCACTGCATACACTGCAAAAGAGATGGATCACATGATGCATCCACATGCAAGTTGCCTTGGGACAGAATTGAGAATGAAATAAACCAACCCAAAGGTAAAACTAATACAAAGAGAAAGGTAAAGAACCTGAATCCGCTCACTATGTTGTGGCACACTGTAATATTGGAGTAAATGAAGACTTATTTAATGCTTCACTTGCTTCTTGGAAAAATGATTGGTTGCTTGATTCAGGAGCAACTTGCCACATGAATTTTAGAAGAGATTTTTTTGAATAATTTTTTGACAATGTTGATGGAGTAGTATACTTTGCAGACAAATCAAAACTAAAGCCATCAGGGCTTGGTACTCTCAGGCTTAAATTGCTTGGCCATCTAGACTTTCTTTTGCATCATGTTTTATATCTCTCACAACTAAGGAAAATTGTTGTCCTTGGTCCACATCCGCCAGGAAGGACACTCCATTCATATGTTTGATGGCATGCTAGATTTGGACACTTGAACTATGACAACCTCTGCTTGTTGAAGAAAAATGGTGTTACTGGTTTGCCTACAATTCCTAGGAAACTGCAATGTGATGCTTGTATTCTAGGAAAGCATAGCAAACAATCTTTTCATGATTCACATTCCAGAGCACATAGAAAACTTAAACTCATTCATTCAGATTTATGTGGTCCAATGCTCGTTCCTTCTGCAAATGGAAATAAATATATGATGACATTTATTGATGACTACGCCAGATGTGTTGGGTTTATTTATTGAAGAACACATTTGATGCTTTTCAAACATTCAAGAACTTTCATACATGGATTGAAAATGATGCACAATCTAATATTGGCTCTATTCACACTGATAATGGGAAAGAATACACTTCAAATGAATTTGAAAACTATCTTCACCAACATGGGATCAAACATCAAACAACTGTGCCTTATAATCCCCAATAGAATGGAGTAGCTAAAAGAAAGAATAGGACAATCTTAAATATGGTGTGCTCCATGATGTTTTTCAAAAATGTAAAAATGATGTTTTGGGCTGATGCAGTTATATGCGCTGTATATATAAAGAAAATATTGCTAGCTAATGCTATTAGAAACAAGACTCCTTATGAAATGTGGTATGGGAACATTCCTTCGGTAAAGCATTTCAGGGTCTTTGGTTCCACATGTTATGCCGTGATACCAAAGGTACATAGAAACAAACTTGGTGCAAGAAGTCGTAAGTGTATCTTCCTGGGGTATTCAAACACCTCCAAAGCATATCGTCTCTATGATGAAGTCAATAAAAATTTTGTTGTATCTAGACATGTAATCTTTTTTGAATCATCCAAAACTGACAATGTTGTTGAGCGACAACTTGATCGCTTGGATAGATTCACAAATGAAAAATCATTTCAAGATTTTGATAATCAGATTCCACATGTTGAAGGGGGGATTCCTATACTAGATCAACCTGTGGAATCTTCTTCTGAAGCACTCTCTCCCCCACATGAAACTCCATCAATGGTTGATACTTTGAGTGATGTGATTGACAGAATTGGGAGACTCAATCTTGATTCAGTCCCAACTCAATCAATGGAGCAGCCTGGACCATCTCAGAAATGTCCCCCAAAGTGGCTGACAAAGACACTTGAAAGTGTTCATCCTGATGAGGTTGGAAGGACAGGAACTAGAAATTCAACTCGACAAAATGGAGGTGATGTAGATGACTTTGATTCACCTGTGGATATGGATGTTTCTTATGATTCTGAATTGAATTTGTCTATAGATTTTGAACCAACTTCCTTCAAAGAAGCTACTTCTCATGATGAATGGAAAGAAGCAATGCAAAAGGAGTATGATCCCTTGATAAAGAATGGCACTTTGAAGTTGGTTGATCCTCCATTGGGAACCAAACCAATTGGCTACTAGTGGGTATACAAGAACAAGTATAAAGCTGATGGCTCACTTGACAAGCACAAAGCTAGGCTTGTGGAAAAAGGTTTTGCACAGAAGGAAGGGGTCGATTATGAGGCGACTTTTTCCCCCACAACAAAATGGGCTACCATCGGGACACTCTTTTCCGTAGCAGCTCAGAACGGTTGGAAAGTCCATCAAATGGATGTAAAAACTGCTTTCTTGAATGGAGATCTAAAAGAGAATGTTTTTATGTCGCTGCCTGAAGGATTTTCTGTAAAAGGACATGAACATAAAGTATGAAAACTTGTGAAATCCTTGTATGACCTCAAACAAGCACCGCGAGCCTGGTATGAAAAACTAACCGAGCATCTTCTAAAACTCAATTTCAAACATTATGATCTTGATGATGCAACTTTGTTTGTCAAGAAGGTTGGCAAAACAGTTGTATATCTTGTGGTATATGTAGACGATCTTTTGATGACATGGAACAATGAGAGCTACATTGCATCCATAAAGAAGGAAATGAGGAAAGGTTTTGAAATGATTGATTTGGGCTATGTTCATTACTATCTTGGTATTGAAGTAACTCAACATTCGAAGTCCATATTCCTTTCTCAAAATAAGTACATTGGATATCTATTGAACATGTTTGGAAGGACTGAATGCAATCCTTTGACTACTCTAATGGAACAAAATTAAAGCTCATAACCATTGAAGGAAAAGAATTGAGGATGCAACAAATAGATAGCTTGTAGGAAGTCTCAACTACTATCAGACCAAACATTTCGTTTGCTATTGGAATCCTCCCCAAGTTTATGCAAAAGCCTTGTCAGGGACATTGGTTTGTTGCAAAAAGAGTTCTAAAGTACTTGAAGGGAACTTAAGACTTTGGAATCAAGTATACACAAGTGGGCGACTTCATCTTGATTGTATACTCTAATTCAGGCTTCAATGGAGACAAAGAAACTTAGGTATCTATTTTGGGTTATGCTATGAGTCTTGGATCAGAAGCTGTCTCCTGGAGATCACACAAACAATCAATTCCAGTAGATTCCACGACAGAGGCAGAATATGTGGCAGCAGCTGAGGCAACAAAAGAAATTGTGTGGCTTAGGAAAATTCTGGAAGAATTGCAGGTAAAACAAGTACAATCGACTCCACTCATGATTGACAATACCTCGGCAATAAAGTTGGCCAACAACCCAAAGTTCCATGATTGAACAAAGCACATCAATACAAAATATCATCTGATTTGACATCATATTGAGGCCAAAACAATCCATCTTCGCCATTGTTCCACTAATGAGCAGATTGTAGACATCTTCACCAAAGCGCTTGGAAGAGAAAAACTTGAAAGATTCAGAATGATGTTTGGACTCACCAACATCCCTTCAGATTAAGGGGAGGGAATGTTGACACCTAATCATAGGGATTGGGTGAACAACCGTAATTAGTGTAAATAAATAATAGAGAAAATGGAGAGTCATCGGGAGATGAACTGAGCAGTCACTCTCTCTTGTATATAATAATGAACAACTTGAATGAATAATACGATTACATTTGAGGAGTTACCTCCTGGTCTGACACAAATTGCAAGCAATTTCTTGTTCTACCAAGTCAGAACAACCAAGAAATTCTATAAGAAGCCTTGAACCCAAAGCCCAAACTAAAACTTTACTCAAAAAGCAAACCCTAGGTTGACTAGGTTTCTCAATAAGAAGAAGATTAGAAACTAAAAACTTGTAAGAAAGGAGATCTTTATTTATATTGAACGACCAGAAAACAACAAAAACCACTAGGCAACAATCTTAACTGAGTCCAATATTTTTAAAAATTTATTCAAAATAAGGTATACACGATTGTCTAAAGACACATAAGTGTGTATACACCACTAAAACATAGGAAACTCACATATACACGAGTCTATTTGAAGCAACTAGTGTGCAAACGCTACTGTATCCTTTGGAAAGCGCGCATATAAAGCTCAAAAGAAAAAGAAAACATCTAGGCTTGATCCAAAATATCAGACTTGATGCTTAGGAAGAAAAAAGGTCATAGAAATTGTAAAAGCAAGAAATCGATCAAGCAAGTGCTGATCAAGAAGAAACAACCCAATCTAGGAAAAACAAGAATGCTTTTCCTAGTGGAGTCGCCAATTCTGTTTTGGGTAGAATCACCCTAGGGTCTTGGGTTGGAAACCCCAATAGAGAGGAGGGCATACAATATAAAGAGACACACAAACAAGTAGTTATAATACTTAAACAATTAAATTTGGTATAGAAGGTCTTACTTGTAGGTCATAGTTTGAGGCCGTTCCCATAGGGTCCAAACCCTCTGCTTCTTCCTTGCACTTTAAGACCTGCAATTCACTCAAGGCAAAGCATTAACACAAAAAATAATTGAAAGCATGTTCATGATATTAAGGTTAGATCATATAAGCATGTAATCAAATAAGCATTAACGTGAGATTTTATAAGCAAATCATGACATAAATTAATGCATAAAGACCATAATCATCAAGAACAAGACAATGCATCTTTATTAATGTAAGCTAAACAAAATACAGAAGAACTACAACCTGAGTCATCTGTCGGCTCCAAGTGAAACCGTCCTTTGGATCCGTCCTGGCCAGGCCTCAACAATCCTCCTCCATAAGTATACACAAGGATGTCATGAAGGGATGATGAACATCTCAAGAAGGAAATAGGGGTTTCCTATGACTTAGGAGTGCAGAAGGCACATGGATATCTTCAGACTTGATGTTTTTTTTTTATATTTTTTTTGGGGAAACAGTTGGGCCTGAATTAAGGGAGATTATATATTTTTTAATGTTTTAACACATGTACGTGAGTTGGGTATAGAATGATCCCAGTGTACATGCGCTTTAGATAGGGAAAAATAGCGTATGATATTTAAAACATTGTTTTTTTTAGAGAATGGACCAAGTATGTTAGGGAAGGGTTTCCTTAGCCATATCATAGAGCATCAAATATACCATGGATGGTTAATGGTGCTATAACACCGACCGATAGGCTATAGGTGAGGGTGGGCAAGCGAGCGGGCTAAAAACCACACCACTTCTAAATCACCTTCCATCTGTCCACCTCACCCTCCTTACTTCCACCTCATTTGAAACGTTCTATTGCCAAATCATATTTCCATACTTCTATGTCTGTATTGTCATAATTTAAATTTTCCTGATTTATCGTCCATAAAACTCCATTTTCACTCATTCTTTCCATGTCATTAACCATTTTCACTCTGGCTGCTACTCTCAAATACATTTATTTCATCACCAATTGCTCCCGAGTTTGCCAGGTATTTAATTTTTCTGGCCACCTATATTTCTTTAAACCTAAATTCGAAAATGACTAAGAAATCCTCCTTGTGTGGTTCGTCGACTCACATAGCCTTAATGGACATGGAAAGGGACATTTTTGATCCCGTTTCTCGTTTAAATTTAATGGAAATTCATCAAAATGTCTTGGTCATTTAATTCGAGTATGAAATTTCTCTGTGGGTGGTAAAGTCTAGTTTATGTGCTACAATTATCCCTCGAAATTTATCCAACTTCTTCGACCAAGGGCACAAGGAAATAGGGGCTTGGAGAGCTAGAGAATTGGCTGAGCATTGGCCAATAGTTTACTTGTGAGATGGAGATTAATTTTACAGAGTATTGGGATTGTTCTTGTGAGAACAAGACTTGTATTATCATCTTGTATTTTTGATTAATGCAATATAGATAGTGGGGTTTTGAGCTGTGGCTTTCCCCGGATACTAATTGTGTTATGTGCCATTGATGTTCTTCCTCTCGTAGATTATTGTTTTGCTCGATCTTTATGTGCTTCCACTGTAAAGGGTAGAAGTATATTCTTGTCTCTTGTTTTAGTAGATTACATGAAATTGTGAATCTACAGGATTTTCTACATGGTATCAGCGTTGAGAATAGTATACTAGAGGAGATTTCTATTTTTCTTTTTTTGGGCCGGGAGTTTGTAGAGTAGATCTGAAATTTTTTGTGAATTTTTTTAGAAACAAATGGTAAATCTGGATTCCTTGTGAAAAAATACCCATATTCAAAAAAAAATCGGCCGAATCGAAATTCAGATGAGGGAGATATCGCTGATTTAAAATTAGCGCTTTTTCTAGAAAATTTCATGATGACGAGGCAAATGAAACAAATTGGTGTGCTAGCCAAGAACTTGGATGCATTTGAGGCACAAGATGCATGCAAAGCCTTGAGAAGCAAGGAAAAGGTTAGAGACTTGGTGGTTGAGAGGGAGAGTGAATTACCTCTCAACAGGCAGCCCCAGAAGAAGCCTCAGAAACAACTTTTGGAAGTTGTGGAGTAGCCACAATTGGAGAAGCTTAGAGGAGATCGAGTGGAGGCATCCAATCATGTAGAGACATCCAGTAGGGGAAATTTCGAGCCAAGTGGGCAGAGGGATCACATGCAGCCATACCTCCAAGTGAGAGGTGGGGCAATTTGAAGTAA
The DNA here is from genome assembly GCA_000404065.3 of Pinus taeda. Classification (NCBI taxonomy): domain Eukaryota; kingdom Viridiplantae; phylum Streptophyta; class Pinopsida; order Pinales; family Pinaceae; genus Pinus; species Pinus taeda. The sequence goes on along the minus strand of APFE030532216.1, from coordinate 71,247 downwards.
TAGTCCCAAGAGGGTTGAAATTGGGCAGGGTCCATTGAGTGGTTTTATCTCATGGATCCTACCTTGCTACGAGAGCCCAAAGTACATAGTAGTGGGAGGAAGCAATGGGATTGATGTAGTAAAAGATCAAAGTGACAGAGGCTAGAGCAGTCAGACACTGAAGAGCAGAGAGAGGGTTGAAAACAAGTGTAGAAAGACAGAGTCAAAAAAAGCGCAAAGGTTTCTCTTGACATAGGAAATAAGAGTCAGAGACTTTGATGACAGAGGCATCATTCTGATTCAGGTTGGATGTTTTTTTTGTTTCTAGAGTTGCTGGAGCTACAACACTTGAGAGAAGTGTTGCATGCAGAACATTCCAAACTTTCAGGATTGGGATCGAGTTGAAATCCTTTCTTGTTGAGAGGGAGTGTTGAAAATAACAACAAGAAATTTTAAAAATAGAATCCAAAAATTCCAATTTAATTTGTCGTTGAATTAAATTGTAATTTTATTTTCATAGCAACTTATAATAGTTAACTGGAGTGAGTTGACTTAGTTAACCTAGGAATTTCGAGTTGGAAGTCTTTCTGAAGTCATGTATATGTTCTCCCTATATTATAGGGGTCCGGGATGAGTTAAGTACGAGTGGTAATTAGTTAACTCAATTTATTAAGTAAGTCCAGTTAAATTAGTTCCAAACTATTTGAGGAACTAATAGTGAGTTAACAGTCGGTTGATGCATTAGTGCACTCAACTTGTGCTAGTCCAGTTAACTAAATATTCCCTCATTAGAAACTCATGCATGTCGATTATGAGAAAGACCTAGTTGAGACTAGAGTGCAGGGGCAGTGTACTATTTGTTTTAGATTTTTCTAAGTTGCAATAATAGTGCATGCATTCAGGAATTGACCCATGAGGGATTGTGCAGTTTTTAGAGGCTTTATTACCCTTTAAATATAGGCTAATTCTCTCAGGAATGGGGGAAAGAATTAGAAGCTTGGAGGCTTGGAAATTTGGCTAAGTATTGGCCAAAAGAAGCCATCAAGTGGAGGATAGGAAATAATTTTGTAGGTTAAGCTCAAGGTTAAGCAGAGCATATTGTATTCATCCAAATTCTTTGACCAAGGGCGCAAGGAAATAGGGGCTTGGAGAGATGGAGAGTTGGCTAAGTGTTGGCCAAGAGTTTGCTTCTGAGTTGGAGATTGATTTTAGCAAGTGTTGGTATTGTTCTTGTGAGAACAAGCATTTATCATCTCGGATTTCTGATTAATGCAATACAGATAGTGGTGTTTTGAGCTGTGGCTATCCCCAGATACTTATTATGTTATGTGCCATTGATATTCCTCTTGTTTATTATTGTTTTGCTCGATATTTATGTGCTTTCGCTATAAAGAGTAGAATTAGATTCTTGTCTCTTGTTTTAGTAGATTACATGAGCTTGTGAAACTACAAGATTTTCTACATAAAATGACTGAGAGAAGTTTGTAAAAAAAAGTAGGTAGAGAGCAATTTTGAAGAGGTGAAAGCATCTGCAACTTCTTTTTATTCTAACTTTGACAAGAGGATTAGAGCAGGGTTGCCTACATGTTGGGATCAACATGGAAACCTCCTCTCCTGGGAACAATATGAAACATTGTTGGTTGAAGCAAAGAGTAAAATAAACGTTTCCCATAAGAAAACAACAATTTTTAAAGGGGCTACGATTGTAAAATAACATGGATATAATTAGCTATAAGAAAAGGAAAATGATATTTGAAAGCAATAATATGAGGGTTCTTGTTCCCTTATTTGATCAATGTTTTTGATGTCATCCGCGATGTACTCTTCTTTGACAGGTTCAGTGTAGCTCGGTCCCTCCAATGGATTTAGGATTATTCACTAATAATCCTAGCTACACCAAATTGACTAACTTGAGGATGACCTACATCAAGATGCTTCAGTGTCTAGTTCCTGATTTGACACTCTGGAAGAAATCTTAGAACCTGATCACACCAGTAAATGTCTGAGTTGTGGAACCTAGAGCTTGATCAAGTGAGTCTAGAGTAACAATAGCACAAGAGTCTCAAGTTTCAAAATAATTTATTTTGGAATATTTGAAAAATGTTTCATTTTGTAATTTTGAAAAGTTAGAAACAATTCAATGTTTTTAATGTTTTAAGAGGAATGAATAGTTAAAAGTTAGTTGGGGCAATTAACAATTTTCATAACTGCCCCTCAATGTAAAATTTTCTTTAAAAGAAGACCAAGGGACCAATTTTGGGGTTTTGATTTTTGGTCTTGAGACATAATTCTGCTATGTAATTTGCAAATTTTCTTGCAGAAGTAATAAAATTTCTAGATGATTCCAAATGTGTGTTGATTATAGCATGTTTTCTATCTCTGTATGTCATTCATGTGTTATTCTTCTATGGAGAAATGTGTAATGAAGATACTAGTTCTTTTTAATTAATAGATTTACTATTGCTTTGAAAATAACTAACAATACTTGTCGATTTTTATTAAAAGTAACCTTAAATTGCGCTCCACATTTTTCATCACCTCATTCCTTCAAATTTTCATAATTTCAACTAAGGCATTGTGTAAAATATTCTATTTTTTTATCCTTTTCCATTGAATCTTCTCCTTTATGTTCTTTCTAGCCATAGTACACCTTCAGTAAGCTATACTCATAGACATCTTGGCCATCTTGGGAGACTTTTGTATTTTTCTCCAAGAGTAGAAAATATATTACATTTTTGAAGGAATATCTCCGGGCAAAAGTGTTTAGAATCTTAAAAGAAAATATTTTTGTTATTTTGAATAGATGTCCTAGGCACTAACTTCCTTTCACCCAGAGGTTTTTGCTAGCGTTACAACAATTTTTTTGGACATTCCTTCCCTTCTTTGTCTCATCAATATTGATATTTGCCTCATAAATGAGATGAGAGCTACCATATCCTTACCTTTAAGTCTTCTTGGGGCTTAAGGCTCGAATTTGTCAGCCCATCATGTCAAGAGTTGGATTGTTCTTCAAGCAAGTTCACGACCTGAGGTGCTAATTTGATTTTTTGTGACTATGCGACTATCGAAGAAAAATCCGCGTGGTTGTTAATTTCTAGAAATGGTGCACCTGCATGGTTCAATTTTTTAACTTGAACCTTAGGCAAGCTTTTAATTTTTGGACTTCATGGTGCTTTCAGCTAAAAATGTAACCTTGGTATATGTTGATCACTGAACCTGAGTGTCTTCTAGTGCATACATATGAGTGTACAATTTTCTCATTATAAAAGTTGCCATGTGATGTATGAGGTTAGGAGAAATCGTATAGCCAAAATACATCACGTTTTTTCTGATCTGACTAAGAGTATTTCTAAATTCTTGAGAGATAAAGAAACTTACTGTAGAGATGATTAGGGAAAATCCTTGACTGAGAACTAAAGAGAACAATGCTCTGAATAAATACTTATACAAAAGTGTCTATATGAGGTAGGCATATCCCATCCTCATGATGATTATTATGACTAAGTATTAAAATCATACAAAAAATGGTTCTGTCAAGTCAGTGTTGATGTGGTTGACATGCTAATGGATGTTGAAGATAATTGCTTACGCCCTTAGGGGTGTCTCTGACAAATAGAAGGAACTGGTGCCCCCATGCATCAAAGGTAAAGCACTGTTGAGTGAGGTGCCATGGGATGCATGGGCCTTTGACTCTAGGTACCTACCATGCATTAAAATGTAAGAATTTTGAAGGAGGTGATATGGGATGCATGGATCTTCAAATAAATGAGAGGACTACAATGGTCACAAAGTACGATACTACCTTGAATTGAAAAGGTATGATAGGGTCAAATGTTAGGGAGATTGATGACATCAATAGGAAACAATGATTCCTACCGTGCCACCCGAGGTTGTCCCTTAAGAGGGGGAGCAACCAAGGTACTACTTCAATCCTAGAGGACGAGTGTTGAAGTCGACAAGAACGAAGCACCTACTGCCTGAAAAGTTGATTCGATGAATCTTTGTGAAGAAAGAATAGACGGTTGTAATATGATGGGTTATAAATGCATGATAGAAAGAGATGACAACATGAGTGCATATGGAAAAATGGCCAAGGTTGGAGTTGTAATGCGAGCGGTGACAGTTAGAACAATTTTTCTGGGGGAAATGCCTCTGGGGTTGGTAGGACGTCTAGGGTGGGTATGAGTATGTTTCGACTATCATGATGGATACTAAATGAATTATGATTCATGTTGTGGGTGAAAAAAGCGAGCTCCAACCAAGGTTGACTAAGGACTACCATCGGGTAACTGACACAAAAATATGGGTGAGAATCCTTTTCCTTAAAAAATCTTTATACACTTGCCAAAAGAATGTAAAAGTGGTTTGGGATGTACAATCACAGAGATGGGTTCCCTAAGAAAATGGTGGTTTACCTGATGATGCAGGTGGTTTTTTGCTGAGGGTGGGGGCGCCATTGGTTGGTCTTGGTGCAAGGTTGATGAGGCAGATGAAGTGACGCAGATGGGTTATTTCCATATGGGGAAGTGGTAGGAAAAATGTAGAATATGGGTGTGCATTCGAGTCAATCTGATAATGAATAAATATGGTGGCTTGGGAGTGGCTTTGGCAAGCGATGAGAAAAGAAGAGAAGATTGAGGCTGATCTTCAAGACACACATATGAGATGGATCCCGAGCCTAGGGGTATGGTCATGGATATTGATAGTGTAAGGTGAACTATAAAATGGAGTAATCCATATAGGGGAAGTGCGATCAACCGACGTGGATGTTTACCATGTACAGGTGGAAGATGATGGTAAATGTGGTCGTGATGATGGAACCTATGGTATATTTTAGAGAAATGATGTTAGGATATGCAAAGCTTTGGAGGAAGCATATCATGCTTAGTGGAGAATGATACCTTAACTACCGATTGGCACTGGGAGACTAATTTTGTTGAGAGATAGCGATTAACTTGAAACTTTGACAACCAAGACCCCAAGTGAAAACATCTTGATGAAGCCATATGTAAACTAAAATGCGCTAAAAATATGAACCAAAAAACACAGAAAGGTGCACCTAATGGGTACTCTGAAAAGTAAAATGGGCTTGGAAATGAGGATGCTGACGAAATAAAATGGAGGGTACCATGATGTAGGTGGGGATGTCTTGATCGCAACACCGCCGATGGTTTTGTGAATCAGAGGTCGTGAGCTCCTAAATGGGCCTTTGGAAGAATGGAAAAGGGGGAATATATAAGGGTGTGGGGCCCATATTGCCACCTCATTTGTACTTGCTAACATATAGTCCAGAGCAGAGTCCAGACGATGTTTCAGTTATAGCGGTCAGCTAGAGCACTGGGGTAGCACATGGTGAGAGATAGGTTAGAGATATCTAACCCACCTTTGTTCATTTAATAGTCTAGAGTATATAGGTCGTACAAGGTGGAATGTACGGATAGTTTTACGAAAAAAAATATGAACCCCCGCGGGCGACTGTTAGACAATTGCCCGAGGATGTGCAGGTAAGAAATATACAGTCGTGCGATGCATACGACTATTAGGAAAATAACTGCGTCATCTTTTGGCTGAAGTCATCGTGGCTAAAGGTGTGATAGTCGTGCAAAGCATGTGGCTATATGAAAAAAATTCATGCGGTGTGTGACTGTAAGGGTAACAGGCGCGAGATGACTTAGTTGAGGTCCTCGCAAGTAAGAAGAAGACAATCATGCGACACACGCGACTGTTAGGTCCCTATAATACTAGTGTATTCCCATTATTGTTATTGTTAGTGTAGGCCCATATTTTTATTTTTGGGCCCATGTATCCCCCATGTTGTTATTGTTATGACCCATAGAAGACCACCATTATTATTGTTGTACCCTTACCTTATTATTGTTATGTGGGATATGATTATATTGTAACCCCTTAGACTCCTATATATACCAAGGAGGTCTTATCATTTGTATCAACCAAGAATTGTTCATTCATGTAATGTAAAGGAGGTTTCCCCCTCAAAGAGGCTAATTTCTAAGTCATTGATCTATCTTTTCTTCTATTTTTTGAGCTGGTTTCATAACATTTGGTATCAGAGCTTTGGGATTCTAGGGTTTTACTTCTTCAAACAAGTCATCTTGGAATTTTCGCTATAAATTTTTTCTATGAGGCTCTAGAAGCTAAAATTACAACCACGTGGAGATGAAATATTGGTGAACTTCGCATATGTATTTCAAATATTGGTTTGATATATTTTCGGAGATATGATCCGAGGAAGTTAGGATTTTTGCAAGCTCTAGAATTCCATCCTAAGACCTAGGGAAAATCATCATAACTTTCTCTTCAAGCATTGATATGAATTTTGTAAAAATTGACCGAAATTAACCATAATTTTATTCATTGTAAGATAACCAAGGAATTTAATTGTTTCCTATATTCAACACTAGACTTTCAAGTGATGGTTGAAAATGGAGGAATATAATTTTCTCTGGAAAGTGCCATAATATCAAGCTAACCATGAGGGAATGTGTATTTAATAATCCAATTCTTTCCATACTAATGGGTGGTGCTGATGTTGTACTAGGAGTCCAATGGTTACAATCTTTGGGGACGATAACTTTTAATTTTCAAGAACTTTTCTTGAATTTTTTTTGAAGGAAATGAAGTTGAATTAAGGGGTATCAAAGGGAAAATAGGAAAGGTAATCAACTCTAATCACATGAAAAATCTTCTGAAGAAAGAAAACCGGGGTGTAATTGCACAATTATGCTCACTAGAGGTTCAAAAATTGAAATCATTTATTTCTCCATATATCTAAAAAGTCTTGGACAATCATTCCAAGGTATTTGAGACTCCGAAAGGCCTCCCACCTATTTGTGATCATGATCATGATATTAATTTGATTCCAGGAAGTGTTCCTCCAAACATCAAACCTTATAGATATCCCTATGCCCAAAAGAGTGAAATTGAACGCATGGTTGCATAAATGCTAGAGGTTGGTATAATTCAACTTAGTAAAAGTTCTTTCTCTGCTCCAGTAGTATTGGTGCACAAGAAGGATGGATAATGGCACATGTGTCCAGATTGTATGGAGCTCAACAAGCTGACTATTAAAGATAGTTTTCCCATTCCCGTCATTGAAGAATTGTTGGATGAACTACATGGAGGAATTTACTTCACCAAGATGGATCTTTGTTCACGACATCATTAAATTAGAATGAAGACTGAAGATTGTTGGATGAACTACATGGAGGAATTTTTGGTCATGCCTTTTGGCATTACTAATGTACCTTCCACATTTCAAGGTTTTAGTCCTTATAAGGTTTTAAGGCATTTTGGCAAGCTAAGAAGGATAATAAATTATCACCCAAGTACTATGGTCCTTACAAGGTGTTGAAAAAGATTGGTACTATGGAATACAAATTGGAGTTGCCTGCATCTTCGAGAGTACACATAGTTTTCTATGTTTCATGCTTAAAGAATATTATTGGTGACAAGCTCCCAGTTCAAACAGTGTTGCCAAAACTTGACGAAGAAAGAAAAATCATATTTGAGCCTGAAGAAGTCACGTAAACAAGAATTCGACAGCTACAAAATTGATCAATTTTAGAGTATCTCATTAAGTGGAAGAACTTATCCGCTGAACATTCCAAATGGGAGGATGAGAATTTCATACAGAAGCACCCAGAACTACTCAAGTGTTGAGGACAACACTTTTTTGAAGGAGAGGGGCATGTTAGGTCCCTATAATACTAGTTTATTCCCCCTATTGTTATTGTTAGTGTAGGCCCCTATTTTTATTGTTGTTCCCCATAGAAGACCACTATTGTTACTGTTGTACCCTTACATTATTATTTTTATGTAGGCTCTGATTATATTGTGACCCCTTAAATTCCTATATATACCAAGGAAGTCTTATCATTTGTATCATCCAAGAATTGTTCATTCATGAAATGTAAAGGAGGTTCCCCCCTCGAAGAGGCTAAATTCTAATTCGTTGATCTATCTTTTCTTCTATTTTGTGAATTGGTTGCATAAAAACAAATGTTAAGAGAAATTGTGTGCAATTTTGCGTGTTTTTTTGATGAACATATGCATGACTACGCACCTATTTGAGGGACAAATACGCGACCACGTGCTTGTTTTAGGAACAAGTGCATGATGTTAATGCAATTCAATTTTTTAGACATGGGGATTATTTTTTGATCTTTCTCTACTTTGGGCAGGATGGTTGGGACATGGCGTGAGCGGGATTGGGACCACTTATGAACTACAGTGGTAGGTGATGCTCAGGCTTGAGTGCAACTGGCAAGATCGGGGTTGCTGAAGTTTGTTCAGAACCTCTGTTGAGGTCACAGGAGGATTTCTTGCAGTTTGTGATTTATTGATGGCAGCCTGACAAGTAGGTGTTTGATATTAGGGGCATAGATTTGGCATTCACCGCTGAGGTAGATGTGTATTTATTTATTGGGTTAGTACCTTAAGGTGAGGTACTACCAACAAAGCTCTTGACATGATGCATTCCAAGAGGGATGCATCCTCATTACCTCTATTGTGGATTTGGTAGAGTATAAAGAAACAACGATGATTTTATGGTTGTTGGGGTCCTCGACCCCAAACCTTATTTCAGGACTATGGCTAGATGTGCTCGAGAGGATTCAGACGAATGTCTTTTATGACTAGGAGGGACTCCTCCATAGGAGGATGATAGCACAACTATCACAAGTTTGTAGGGGTGAGGTAAGAAGATTCTACTATGGTAGTGTGTTATGCAACATTTTATATGAGAGAGTGGTGATGTTGTGCTTCGTGTTAGCGGTGCCTCCCAGGCCACCGAGACATCCACGAATACAACGATGGGAACCCGTGATTCCATAGGCAGGCGAAGGGGCGGTAGCGCGTTACTGAATGCCCACACTTGAAGGTTGGTTCCTATCCAACCCTTAGCTTATCCTGGAGTACTAATATGTTAGCGTGGATTTCTAAGGAGATCTAAAGATGGGCTTACCCCCAAGCGATGCTTGGGGCCTAATGGGTATGTGATCATGATTTTAGCATTTGATGATTTATATATGTTTTGGTTTATGATACATCTCCATGTTGATACCATGTATCTTTGATTGCAGATGTTGGACCTTGTGGACGCTTGTTAGGAAGGTTGGTGCGTGCTAATCCTTAGCACTCTAGTGAGGGTGATGCTGCGGGGCAACAATGTAGACACGATGATATAGCTGAGGAGGGTCTAAGTCAGCCTACTTGGAGGATTCTTCTGGAGATTAATGGACCCTCTAAGGAGGGGGAGGTTGAAACACTCCAAGAAGAGGTGGAGAGGCTACGGGCATGCATAGAGGCTGTCGAGGACATATGGGGTCGAGTGATAAATATAATCCACGAGATACCTAATGTTGGATGGGGAGACCCTTATGAGGACAATGGCATGGGACAAAGCGAGGTGCCTTGTCCTCCGTCAGCTGGTTAGGTCTAGCACCAGATGAGGTAGGAAGGCCTCATGTCGGTAGCGCAGGTGGTGCAAGGGGTTTTTGGATCCCAACCTTAGATGTAGGTTTTGCTTGTACCAGGGCAAGCACCCATTATGAGGATGATCCCCTTTTTGATGATTCATTTTTTCTGATGTGGGCCAAAAAATGTACCTAAATATAATTTTTGGATGATGACATATATACATATACATACACATACACATACATACACACATACATACATACATACATACATACATACATACATACATACATACATACATACATACATACATACATATATATATATAATATATATACTTATATTATATATATATATATATATACATATACATATACATATACATATATATATACTTAGATATATATATATATACATATATATATATAATATATATATATATATATATATATATATATATATATATATATATATATATATATAATATATATAATATATATAATATATATATATATATTATATATATATATTTATATATATATATATAACAATATTATATACACACACACACATATATATACACACATACATATATATATATATACACACACACACACACAAAGATATATACACACACACAAAGATACACACACACACACACACACACACATATATATGTCATCATCGAAAAATTATATTTAGGTACATCTACTGGCCCACGCCAGAAAAAGTGAGTCGTCAAAAAGGGGAGCATCCTCATAATGGTTGCTTCCCTTGGTACATGCAAAACCTACATCTAGGGTAGGGATCCAACACCCCCTACACCACTGGCATGAGGCCCTCCCGCCTCACCTGGTGTTGGATCTAACTAGCTGATGGAGGATAGGGCACCTCACTTTGTCTCGTGCCATCGTCCTCTCGGTGATCTTCTCATCTAGCATGGCGCCCATCCAACATCAGGTATCTCGTGGAGTATATTTGTCACTCAACCACATGCATCCTTGAAAGCCTCTACTCATGCCAGCAACCTCTCCACCTCTTCTCGAAGTGTTGCAACCTCCCCCTCCTTAGAGGGGCCATCAATCTCTAGAAGAAGCCTCCAAGCAGGTCGAACTATACCCCCCTCAACTATATCATTGTGTTTACATCACTGCCTCGTAACACCACCCTCACTAGAGCACTAAGGATCAACACCCACCAACCTCCCCAACGAGCGCACGTAAGGTCCAACATGTGCAATCAAACATGCATTGTATCAACATGGAGATGTATCATAAAATAAAACATATATAAATCATCAAATGATAAAATCCTGATCACATACCTATTAGGCCCTTATGAGTTCAGTTTTTGGCGACTCTCATGATGTGTCTATATGCTATGTTTTTTATACATGTGATGTACTTTGCATTTATTTGACGAATATGTTCATTATGCTTTACGTGTCTCGATCATAATGTATATGTGATGTGTGCCAATCTAGGATTTGATTAGTGATATAGTTGACTATATGATTATGATTTCTTGGTATATGTGTAAATGTGATACGATCAAAACCACGAGCTAACCTTTGTGCATGCAGGTATTTCTGAAAAAAGCAAGGGTCACATACCATGAAGGTTGTGTTCAACTACGATACAACAAGTTGGGAGTCAAGGAACACGTGTAGGTGACTGATACCTAGGTGGGAGGCATCAACCAAGAGGCCCATGATGACATCTTATTCAACTTGATTATTGGTGGTTGACCCGATGCAAAGCCCATTCTAGTGGAAGTGTGTCATGTTAGGGGAGTATATGGCCCAGGCTATTGTTGCAAGATTTTTTGGCCATTGAGAAGCACCATCAACGAACCTGTGATGATAGGCTGGCAAATAATCCATCTACGACACATGATGAGAGTATGGTTTTTGATTAGATCCATGATGAGGTGATCATAAAAAAAAGTAAGTCAACGTGCATGCATTTACATCGTAGGGATGAATTGAATGTTATGGATATAATTTTTTTAGGTAGATCCCATTGACGGGGTCTTTGAGGCAAGTCCTATATGGATCTGCTAACATGTATGTACCTTTGAGAAGGAAAGGTTTAACTATGTATGGGCCTTTCCATAAAGTTTTGAACTTGCCTGGTCCTAAAGCTTATTTGGCAACATCGTAGCGAAGGAATAGATCCCCCTGTGTTAATGAATGAGAGGTGATGTTGCGATTGATGGAGGCTCTGGTCTTCTTTTTGTGGCCTTCGTTATGTTGGAGTGATTCCCACCAACTTTCATCAACATTTTCCAATTGTACAAGCCTCTGTTCTAAAGTTGAGGTATCTGATAGGAGTTTAATGATTGAGTGTAAGGTAGGGATGTCGCATTCAATAGGGAGTATAACCTAGACCTCGTATACTAATTGGAAAGGTGTGAACCCTGTGGATGCCTTGACTGCTATGCGGTATGCCCATAGGGCTAGAAAAACCATTTGATGCAAACTGGTTTTGTGGTTTTTAACCATATGGTGCAACATTATTTTGAGGAATTTGTTGACAACCTCTACCTGGCCATTAAAATGGGGGTAGTACGGGGAAGAGAACTGATATGAAAAACCAAGGAGTTGGGAAATTTCTTGAAATATCTCATTCTCGAGGTGTTTTCCATGATCCGAGACCAAATCCTGGGGAACACCAAACCGTGTGATGATATGGTTGAAGAAAAATCACGCAACGATGTTATTATAAGTGGGTATGGATTCTACCCATTTGGTAAAGTAACCAATTATGACCACAATGTTATGCCCACCTTGAGACTTTGGGTTGCAGGTCATTATGTCTATGCCCCATTTTCAAAAAGGGCCAGCAATAATGACTGGGTGAATGGGAGCTGGTGGAGTTCATGCTTTGTGAGTGTATCGCTGGCAATGTTCACATCGTTTGATAGCTTGAACACAGTCACGAAACAAAGTGGGCCAAAAATAACCAGCGCAGAGGATTTTTTGGGTAGTGGCCATCTCGGATAGGTGGTCGCCACAAGCTCCACTGTGCCAGTCATTTAAGATATGCTAAACTTTCTCAGTGGTAAGGCATCGATGAAGAATGGTGTCGATTCTTTGATGGTAGAGGACATCCCTCATAAGGAGGTAATGGGGAGCTTGGTGGCGAATGTGCCTGCAATCGTCATGAGTAAGTTGAGGGTTGAACTTTTTAGTTCAAAGGAAGAGGAGGATATAATTGTACCAAGGGTTGTCTGCAAATATGAAGAATAAGTGCTCGTCCAGGAAAGAATCATTAACAAGAGACCCTTGGCATTCCGTGGGAGATCCACAATGAACACTGCAAGAATAAGACCTTTCTTGATTTTAGGGTAATCACATTATAAGTCAATCTCTTACAAAATAACTACCCATCGGGCATACTTGTGGTTCATCATACGACGAGTGAGCAAGTATCTCATGGGGTTACTGTTTGCAATTACAATGGTGGTCTGCAAGATGATGTAGTATCGAAGCTTCTGTACTGAGTGTACAAGGACTAGGGCTATTTTTTTTCTAGCTGGCTCATACTTTAAAGTAGCCCCGGAGAGGTTCTTTCTTATGTAATAGATGACATGTTCTCTATTATCAGTCCCTTCCTGGACTAATACCTCTGTAATGGTTACTTGTTACGCTGATAAGTGGAGGGTATAATCCTTGGTATGGTTAAGGGGAAGATCAATGGTGCCTGTGATAATGTATCTTTTAAGGCCTCGAATGATTTTTGAGCTTCTTCATCCCAATGGAAGGGAATGTCCTAACGAAGAAGGTGCAAGAAATCGTGTGCAAAAATTGTGTAATTAGGGACAAAGCGACATAAGAAGTTTTCCTTACCTTGTAGGCTTTGTAATTTCTTCAAAGTAATCGGAGGTGGGATTTTTTGGAAGTCTTGGACCTATAGAGGGTCAACTCTAATGCCTTGTTGGGAAGCAATGAATCCCAGTAGTCGTATTGTGTTGAAACATAAGATACACTTGAGATGGTTCAAGCATAGGTTATATTTCTGACATCTTTAGAAAACTAGGCGGAGATCTTCCAAATGGCCTGAGTACTTTTTGGATCACACAGCAAGGTCATCCAAATCAATGTTGCACAAAGCGGGAGCGAAGCGGAAGCGCGGAGTGCGGAAGCGTCATTTTCCAAAAATCTAGGAAGCGAAGCGTCCGCGGAAGCGTTTGCTATATATATATATATATTTTTATATTTTTTTGCATTTATACTCAAAACAAACATCCCAAATACCAAATTAATTGT
>APFE030532216.1:21940-56746 GCA_000404065.3 Pinus taeda | reverse complement strand
GGGGGGGGGGGGGTGATTCCTGCAACTATGATCCAAATAGGTTAGTATTATATGAGTCAAGTCATGGAATATGTAGTTCATGGCCAGCTGGAAGGTGGCGCCAACATTTTTAAGGTTGAAGGGCATTACACGGTAGGCGAATGTGCCCCATGGGGTCATAGAGGCTATTTTGTATTGATCGATATGTTGTATTTGAATTTGGTTATACCCTAAGAATACATCCATGAAGGATAAGGCTTTGTGTATGGCACATGCATCAATTACTTGATTGATGAAGGGTGTAGGATAATTTTTTTTGGGACATGCCTTACTCACATCTCTGAAGTAAGTACAAACTTGAATGGTTCCCTGTTTCTTCATGATGGTACAAGGTTAGAAACACAAGATGTTAAGCGATAGGTGTTGAAAAATGTGTAACTACGTTCGGTCTTCATAAGTATGAAATATACTCTTGTAAATAATAAAATGAAAAATAAGTATTATTATTGGGGCATGGGTTTTATGCTCTAGTTATTCTATTTTATAGGTCAAGCACCCATTGAGTGCTTCTAGAGTTTGTCCTAGGTTTAAGAGTCATTGTCATATATTGAAGACCCTATGGGAACATTGTATCTTGTAAAGAAAAAAATATTTTTTCTTTAAAGTGTCGAAATACCTCCAAGATCAAGTCGGCCTAAGGAGCTATCAAGTCAGCCTACATGAAAAGCCACATCCACCCTTCGAAGAGCATATATATAGAAATGAAATTTCCCTCCATTAGAATCACTGACTCATCTCATTCTCTATGTTAAGAAGGGGAATAAAATAATTTGAAGAAGAGGGTATGAATAAGAGGAAGTCAAAGAAGTCAAAGTGATTGTTCTAGATCTATCTCTCTTATGAAGTCTAAGTTAGGGTTTATGTGATGGGTCTATCTCTAGTTTGATCTTGAAGGAAAGAGAGAAGGAAAGGGAAGCAAATGTCACTTAGGTCACCTCATTAGCCCTAAGTCTCAAGGAAAGGCAAGCGAAGAATAATAGAAGGCTATTTGCGGGAGATTGAAGTCTCTAGGAGGAGTAGCAGTAGTTGCAGTAGTTGTCGTGAGACATAATTTCAGATCTACAGTAGGAGGTCGAAGTCACTATAGTAGGAGGTGGAGTTGATCTTTATCTTAGAGGGTATTTGTTTGAGTCACTAGGTCATGGTATTCACCAATTGAAGAATCTATAATAAGAGAAGAGATTTATGGGGTTCCCCTCAAGAGGAGGGGTTTTGGCCCTGGCTTGTAGCCTATATATTGTGTCATTTTTCTTATTTTTTTGGTATCTGCTTGATGTATCACATGCTATAATAAGGAACAGAGCTAATACGTAAAAATGTAACAAAGAGTTTTCAAATTAAGAGAATTAACATACTCACTACCCTATTGAATTCTCAACGTGGTATCAGAGCTAAGGATTTCTAAGGGCATCATGGAGATTTCCTCTACAATGAATAAGTTCATCAAGAAGATTACAAGCCATCTCAAGAATGGTATTAAGAAAGCATGGAATTTAATATTCTCTACAAAGAAGATATCAATCAAAGAAATGAATGAAGGTCTCTTCTCGACTCTCTCTGGCACATTTCAAGATGGGGACATTTGGGTAATTGACAGTGGTGCATCAAGGCACATGACTGGCCATTCCAATAGATTGAAACCTTATCAAAAGGAAAGTCTGCTTATTCAATGGAACTTGGAGACAACAAGATCTATCCTATGAAAGGTATTGGACCAACCTCCATAAAGCTAGAAGAGATAAGCAACATCCACCTCAACAACATTTTCTTTAATGCATGTTTTCACATGCATTTACTTTCTATTTCAAGTCTAGAAGATTAGGGTGATAGAATAGAATTCATTGATGGAAATGTCATTGTTTACGGAAAAGACTCAAGTATAGATCAAGCCAAAGTTATAGGCATTAGAGAAGGAAGAATCTACATAATGATATCTCCTATGGCCCAAGCCCTAGTTCACATTGAAATTAGACCATATGAACTTTGGCATCAAAGATTTGGTCATCTACATTTCAAAATCCTTCCAACCCTAAGTTCCATAGTAGATGTAATTCTGAATTTGAAGGAGGATCATGAAGGTGTCTGTAAGGGATGTGCATTAGGTAAGAATACCAAGAGACCATTTGGAAGCAATGCTTCATAGTCAAAAGAAATCTTAGATCTCATTCACTTTGATGTATATAGTCCTATGACTCCTAAATCTCTTGGAGGGGATCTATATTATGTCACATTTATAGATGATCATTCAAGAAATAACTGGGTTTACTTAATGAAAACCAAGGATGAATTATTTACAAAATTTCAAGAATTCAAAGCTGAAGTGGAGAACCTTACAGAAAGGCAGATCAAGATACTAAGATCTAATAATGGAGTAGAATATACATTCAAATAAATTATATCATTTTGTAAGGAGTCTGGGATTAAGAGGGAGCTGATAGTCCCATATATTCCTGAACAAAATAGAGTTGTAGAAAGAAAGAATAGTTCCATTAAAGAAAGTGTGAAAAAAATGTTACACAATCAGGATCTACCTAAGTTTTTGTGGGGAGAAGCCACCAAGATATCTGTCTAAATCCAGAATCAAAGTCCCTATAGATCTCTAGACAACAAAACTCCAGAAGAAGTGTTCACTGGAAATAAACCATTTGTATATATTCATATGCCGAAGGATAAAACAAAGAAGTTGGATCCCTTCGGAATGAAGGGAACATTTGTTGGGTATAGAAACTCATCAAAAGCTTATAGGATATAAATGAGAGATGGAAATCACATAGAAGTCAATCATGATGACATATTTGATGAAATCATAACATTCAAGAAATCAAAGGAAATTTCTATAGACTTTGATGATGAAGAACTTCTGATATTTGAGGAGGAAGTTGACCAAGGAAAAGAAGAAACACACCGTGAAGAAGAAGGTACATGTGAACATGTTCAACCTATGGTCATCCTTGAAACAAGGAAAAGACCTAAGTGTTGAAATCTACATTAATTGATGTAGAAGGTCATGGAGCAGTAGTATCATTTAGAGAAAGAAAGAAACCGAAGAGAAATTCTAGATATGCTGCATACATGAGAAAACTGATAGAAGTAGAACCATCATCCTTTGAAGAAGCAGTAAATAATTGAGAATGGAAGGATGCCATGAATGAAGAATATCAATCTATAATGAAGAATGGAGTTTGGGAGATTGTACCTAGGCCTGAAGGCAAATCTGCAGTTACTTCCAAGTGGATCTTTAAGATCGAACATGCAGTTGATGGAAGCATAGATAAGTATAAAGGAAGATTTGTGGCAAGAGGTTTCTCTTAACTTGAGGGCATCAACTATGAAGAAACATTTTCTCCAACAACAAGATATATAATGATTTGATAATTAGCCTCTCTGACAACATTGTTGGGATGGAACACCCGCCAAATGGATGTGAAGATTGCGTTTCTGAAAAACACAATAGATGAAGAAGTCTACATAGATAAATCCTTGGGATTTGAAGTCGATGATAGAAATGCATATGTGTGCAGGCTAAATAAGGCACTATATGGCCCCAAATAAGCACCAAGGGCATGATATGCTAGGATGGATGCATACCTTCAAAGGGTAGGCTTCACAAAAAGCTCTGTTGATTCAAACCTTTACATCAAGGTTGTAGATGGTGAACCTGTAATCATTCTTCTATATGTAGATGATCTTCTCTTGACAAGTGTAGAAGGTCAAATTGAAGAATGTAAGAAGAAACTAACAACAAAATTTGATATGAAGGATCTTGGGTTGATGCTTTACTACTTGGGACTAGAAGTTTGGCAAGGACTTAATGAATTTTATTTGGGTCAAGGAAAGTACGTGATTGAGATATTGAAAAGATTTGACATGATGGACTGCAAACCTATGACTACTCTGATGATCACAAACTTGAAGAGACTAAGGAGTTTTGAATCTATCCCTGTGGATCCTTCCAAGTATATGCAACTCATTGGCTCACTAATGTACTTGGTGAGTACTCGACCAGAGATATGCTTTGCAATAAATATTCTCAATTAGTTCCAAGTGGAGCCGAAGCATGATCATTGGGTATTCGGGGAACATATTCTAAGATATCTGCAAGGAACCATCCACCGTTGTCTGAAGTATTACCAAAGATATGATTTCCAACTGATTGGATATACAAATTCCGACTGGGGAGGCAGTGATCAAGATGGAAGGCGAACTACGAGAGGATGTTTCAGTTTGGGATCCTTCATGATCTCATGGATGAGCATAAAGCAAGACACAGTTGCTTTGAGAAGTGCTGAAGTTGAATACATTGCAGCCTGTGAAGTAAGCATAGAAGAATTATGGTTGAGGAAGCTACTATCCAACCTGTTTGAAGGACCGATGAACGCTACAGTGATACTTTGTGATAACACAAGTTTTATAAGTTTGTATGAAGATCCATTGTTTCATGGAAAGACAAAGCACAATTATCACTATATTCGAGAGTTGGTACAAAATGGTGTGCTACAACTACAATATATCTCCACTGGTGAGCAGGTAGCTGACATATTGAAGAAATCACATCTGAACAAGAAGCTTGTATACTTGAGAGACAAGCTTGGTTTGGTTTATATGTCCTCCCTAATTGAGAGGGATAGATAAACACTACATTCTTGTCTTCACTTGGGAAGAAAGAATGGAGGGTTAGGTAACCATCTAGCATTCGACACTCTTTGAGAATGTGGCAAGACATTCAAGACAAGAGTAGTCATGTACCAATATTATTTAAGGATTAACTACCCAACATAAGAATAGTCCAATGGAAGGTCATACTCTATGAACAATCAGGTGGAGTATGTACCTTTAGAGACAATGATTTTGGTGTCTATGAATCATTGGTCTCGCTAGAATTGTGCTCTGATAATGCCGATAGATATGTTATTCAAGGCCTTTCTATGTAACAATGCTAATTGATATGATGCTAGATAGATGGGATACCAATCCGACTCTTTTTATGAGATATCTTCTGATTGAGAATGACCATGTACCTCTTATGAATACCTCCCTAGTTAAGAGGGAGTGTTGAAAAATGTGTAAGTAGGTTCGGTCTTCATAATTATGAAATGTACTTTTGTAAATAATAAAATGAAAAATAAATTATTACTATTGGAGCATAGGTTTCATGCTCAAGTTCTTCTATTTTATAGGTAAAGCACTGATTGAGTGCTTCTAGGGTTTGTCCTAGGTTTAAGAGTCATTTTCATATATTGAAGACCCTATGGGCACATTGTATCTTGTAAAGAAAAACTTATTTTGTCTTTAAAGTGTCGAAATACCTCCAAGATCAAGTCTGCCTAACGAGCTGTCAAGTCGACCTACATGAAGAGCCATGTCCACCCTTCGAAGAGCCTATATATAGAGAGGAACTTGTCCTCCATTAGAATCACTCACTCATCTCATTCTTTATGTGAAGAAGAGGAAGAAAATAATTCGAAGAAGAGGGTACGAAGAAGAGGAAGTCAAAGAAGTCAAAGTGCTTGGGCTAGATCTATCTCTCTTGTGAAGTCGAACGTAGGGTTTATGCACTTGGTCTATCTCTAGTTTGATCTTGAAGGAAATAGAGAAGGAAAGGAAAGCAAATGTCACTTAGGGTACCTCATTAGCCCCAAGTCTCAAGGAAAGGAAAGAAAATAATAAGATAAGGCTATTTAAGGGATGTTGAGGTCTCTAGGAGTAGCAACAATTGCTGTGAGGCATAATTTCAAATCTACAATAGGAGTTCAAAGTGACTGTAGCAAGAGGTCAAGTTGATCTTGATCCTGGAGGGTATTTGTTTGAGTCACTAGGTCATGGTATTCGTCAATTAAAGAATCTATAAGAAGAGAAGAGATTTATGGGTCTTCCCCTCAATAGGAGGGGTTTTGGCCCTAGCTTGCAGCCTATATATTGTGTCACTCTTCTTACTCTTTTTGGTAGCTATTTGATGTATCACACACTGTAATAATAAGGAAAAAATCTAATAAGTAAAAATGTAACACAATCAATTATAAATTTAAGAGAATTAACATACTTACTGCCTTGTTGAATTCTCAACAATATGGTATATGAAACTGACCTTATGAAGCTTGTCGATTTCTCGCTTAGTCGCTTTTGCCTTAGAGGGGTGGATATGACGTTGCTTTTGCCTAACAAGGTAGGCATCAGGCTATGTGTCTATGTGGTTCTCCACAATTGCAAGACTAATGCCTGACAGTTTTGAGTAAGACCATGCAAATATGTCCCTATATTCTTGAAAGAGGGCTTTGTATGAGGCCACTTCTTCTAGGGAGCATGCTGCCCCTAGCGATATTTCTTCGACTATGTCGTGCTTGGCTGGAATATCTACCTTGATTTTAGTTGCGATATTGGACTTGTTCCCTTCCTCAAATGCATCTAGTGTAGGGATGGGATTTTTGAACCAATCTACCTATTCTGATGGTAGGAAGTCCTTTGTCTCTACTGTGAAAATATTGTGGCTTGGTGCAACAATAGGTGAGAATTCTTTCTCAGATAAAAAGCAGTGGTGATGCATGGAATCCAAAGGACACTCTGGTTCCATCATGGCATCGATAATATCTTCATCCAAGTGAAAAATATTGTCTAATGGTGATAGAGGTTGCAAAAGGTCATGAGGATGTGGTTGGGACCTAACGATGATGGTTGACAAATAGGAGAATGACTTGTTGGTTGCTGTCATAGAAACCAACGATGTTAACAATGTGAAAATTTCATGGGTCTGTATAGTTGGGGGTGGTACTACATTCGTAGTGGGTGAAGCAGTCCCAACACCAAGAAGTGATGAGTAGACAACACAAATCAGGGTTCCTACAGTTGAGGAAATTAATCGTGTTTAGTGTTCTGTGTCACAAACACTAAGTGGTGGGAGAATTTCCCTTATGGTGGCTTGGTGATGAGTGGAAGAAGGTTATTGAGATAATGTTGGCATCCTAGGACTCTATGGGAGGAGGGTTTTTAGGGACTACTTGAAGCCAGTGGTGTCGTATGCTAAGTTGTCCAAATATTTGCAACATAGGACATGAATCTGAACTATGAAAGTTGTTGGTACAAATGTTGCACATGTGTACTACATGTAATGCAAGTTCTGGACAATGAAATAAATGATGTGCGTACTAGCATTTCTCATTGTTTGTGATGACGACGGGTGGTAGGTGTCATGAGGTGGTGCACTTAAGGGTGCAAGCCACCTTTTGAGGTTTGCATCAATGGTGGGGGGAGTATTTATGGTCTTGATGTTAGTTTTATGCAAGGATTCTCTTGCTGCTCGAAATCATGGGAGGTATTGACAGTTCCTCATTTGATGAACTTGGGAAGAAATGCGACAATGGCTGCGCTTGTTTCTAGACTGGTTTGAGTGAGTAGGTTGAGGAAGGTGGACCAATGAGAGAAAAACATATCTGATTTTGCTCAATTCTTGGCATTGATTAATCAAATGGCCTAGTCTGTCGCATAAGGCACATGAGTGGGAAGGTTTTTGTAACACCGTCATAGGAAGATTTTCCATCTTATTGGAGACTGACAGTGTGCGAGAGGTATAATGAAAATGGGTGCAAGGATAAACCAAGCTTGAAGCTTCTTCCTTGAAGAGACAATACATGGTTTTTGACCCATTGTCCGCCACTTACATGGTGGGAAGTGATGGTGTCACCACATTGGCTTGAGCGGGGGCTCCCAATGCATCTTGATAATGAGGAATTTCAGGATAGTGATGTGTGTATTAACCATACTCTGCACATATAGTGCATGGATGGTTGATGCATAATACCTTATTACGTGTTGATGTGGCCTTATCTATTGAAGGTGAAGGTGGGGCTACTGGTGCTTTTGGGGCATGGAGAAGAGCTTTTAGCTCTTCTAATTTCGGGCATAGCTTGGTAGGGTGCCTTGATACTTCACATAATGCATAAGGTGGTGGAACCTAGATGAGGAAGTGGCTGAGGTTTCCACCTTCTATCCTTTTTGCTTATCCCTTTTGGTAGCACCTGTTGATGTCGATGCATGTATAACTCGTTTTGGGGTGACTTCTTGAGGGATGGATACAAGAATGATGCATGTCAAGGTAATATATGAGTTTGTTGTCATGGCCTATGGGGCCTAATACCAGAAAGGTATCACGAAATCCATATTTGGTAATGTTAGTGTTGACAAGACTTGGTGCAAAACAAAACCAAGTGGGGGATACAAGAAAGGTGTATGAATGATTGCATATGGAAGGAACGTTGAGTCAGTAATCACAACACTGGGGGTGTTTGGAACTGGTTCCTAAGGGTGAGGTGTGTTTGATGAACTCATCATACACACAGGGGCTATAGGGGTGGGCTCAATTAAAGGTGGGTCACCTAGGTATGTGCCAATGAGTTATGCCATGCCATAAATATCCCTGGACCTACTTTAGTAAAATATGTTACCAACTCTTTGTGGAATCCTCTTAAGGGTAGTACACCATTGGGGGTAGTGGATTTCCTTTTCTCGTAGTATGTGAGTTTATCTATTGTAATTATTTTTCCATCATGGGGGAACATCATGATACGAAACATTCGAGATGTTACTGCAATCATCACATACATGTAGCTATGACCTAACAAGATATTGTGATCTAGTTGGGCATCAAGAACCTCAATATATATGAGAACTATTTTGATGGCAAGCTCTACGGTAATGTCCTGGAAAAGTCCTATGGGAGCTGAGGGGTGCCCATCGTATGCCCTGAGTGTAATGGGTGATGTAGTAAGCTTGGGGGATCCTAGTTTCTAGCAAATTGATTTGGACATGATATAGGTAGATGCTCCCTCATCAACGATGCAACAATGGATGTTGATATTTCGAATGGTGACCGAAATATGGAAGGCGATTATCAGTGGAAGATGTGGAGTAGCATTATCCAAATCAAAAGCCATCAAACACGAATTGACTAGGTTGATTATGCCTAAAGTGGAAAGAAAGGATTTTTGGGTTGGAAGGTTGTAAAACCTCCAGTGCTGATATAACTGATGGGGATTGAGATAGATCATCGATGATGCTATAGATATGAGAAACATTTGAATTATTTCATGCTTGATGTAGTGGCCCTTTAGCCATTCATGGGATGGTTTCTATCAGGGTTCAAGGTAACATTAAAAGTTCCATGGCTATAATAGTGGTTGATGTGGAAGAGTTCGTTTCTAGAGGGGTTCCGTACTCCCAATTTTGTGTTTGTAGGAGAACATATTCGATAGCCATGAAGATGCCACGATTGGTGGGATCCTTGCAACTTCCTCTAGGAGGATTCTAACACTTATAGGGGGAGGGTTCATGATGGGTATTCACTACTCCCTAGTGTGGGAAGGAGTTTGGCCCTCCCTGCCCCCTGGCTTCTTTAATTCTCTTCAAATCGAGGAGTTGAGGGAAATTATGGGTGTAACGCCCATATTCCCCACAAATATCACACACATAATTAGTCCTTAGACTAGATTTCTTGTTCTATTTTTATGGGTTGTTATTATTTTGAACCTGATTTTGGTTTCGGTTAGGGGGATTTCCCCTAGCCGATGCTGACGAAGGTTGTTGTTAGTTATTGTCCCTTTTCCAGGATCCCCTTTCTATTTGTTCTTTCCTTTCTTCTTGTTGGAATTCGATGGGTTTTCTATATTCAACTATTCAAAAGATTGTTGTTGTTGTAGGAAAGAGGGTTGCATGAAATTAACCCTGACATTAGGCTGAGCTGTGGGGTTGTTCTATTGGGGTGTTGGAAAAGGTAAGTAAGGATTCCATTGTCCTAGGTTAGTGTAATTTATTTGGGAGGTGGAAACCACCTCTGCGACACATGAAGGGTACTAAACAACCTGCATGGGAGGGTATTGGCTACTTTGCATGGTAGAGTACTAGTTACTCTACATAGTAGGGTTTTGCGAGGGTGCAGGTTGATTGGGATGGTATCCCGTGTTGGATGGTATTTGTAATGTAGGTGGAGTACTATATGGCTGATAATTGTTTGGTCCAGTATACATGTTTCCAGACTATTGGTAAGTGTTTCCTAGTTTATTTTGGGCTATGGTTCCAATCAAACCGTCTGCAACACTTGATGCTCCTAGTTTCTCTGGTATGAATGACTATAACCAAGGGGCATAAGGTAGAATGCAATAGAGGTATCCAAACTAAGTATAAATGAGCTCAAATTTTTGAGATTTATCAATAGCCTCTTCTTTTGTTCGTGGCAACATGGTAATCACATATTTTGAGATTACAAGCACAAGAGATTTTAAAAACAAGGCGAGAAGGAGGTCCTCAATTACATTCACTTTGCATAGGCTACGACATTTTTTTCCATTCATGGACATGGTATGAGATATGTGTGGTAGTCGTTTGTTGAAAATGGGTGAGTAGCTCTAATCTAGTATCATGACGTACTGGGAGATGAAAGAAGGTAAGAAATGACCAAGCTAGAGAGTTAAAGGTCCCATGGGAACTTGAGGCCTTTCTTACGTACCATTATGCCGTAGACCCAGTGAGTGTGCATTGAAAAACTTGTAGGTGAATTGAGTCATCTATGATGCTGTTGGATCAGCTCCATAGATGAAAGGTCATTATATGGTTTCTCAAATCTCCCCTCTGTTTCCCTTCAAATTTTGGTCAATAAGAGGGTAACTTGGTTAGCATAGAGGGCCAATTTTGACTATGTGCAATGGGGTAATTTGTCAACTTGCTTAGATATAGGAGATTTAAGGAAGCGAGAAATGGTATTTTGGTGTTATTTGCCATTGTAAAATGATTTTGAACTACGATGTGCAAAGGGGTTCCCTGTGGGGAGGAATGAGAAGGACTACTCGGGTTGTGGGGTGGTATTATGTGGACTCCCCTAAGGGGTGGTATGTGGACTCCCCTGAGGAGTGGTGTGTCGAATCTCGTGAGGGGTGGTTAAAGGAGTACCTTGAGGGGGAGGGTCCCAATCAAGGTTGCTCCAATAAAGGATGAACCAATAACAGTGGTTGTGTGATGTCTTCTACACTGAAATGGTGAGAGACATGACACACCTCCTGACAATGGGGAGAGGTTTTAGAAGCGCCTAGAGTGACGGGGTACTGTTGGGTCCCCTTTGGTGTCAAACGGAGTGTGTGTTACTTTTGTGGTGAGGGGTAATGGGGGAATATGTATTAAAGCAAGAAAGTAAATCACATACATAAAAAAAGCAAAAAATAAATGGTTACTTTCCATTTAAGTTATGACGTGATCAATCAAATAAGAAAAAGGTCTTTGTTTGTTTGTGTATGATAAAAATCATACAAGACCTATGTTTCCTTTCCACTCTCAAAGTAATGGGCCTTGTGATGATATATTTTTTGACAAGTACTAGGGCTACATCCCGAAATAACTGGTGATGCTTCCATCAACCAAAGGATCAACCAAGGTAATTAAGAGGATTTAGTGCTACCCACGCCTCCATCTATAAGGAAAGATGTCCTAAAAATTTGGCCACTAGGATACCTTTGTCCGACAGGGGTAGTCAGGTCTTGAGCTTCTTGGTATTCAGTTGATTATTGGGGAACACTATATAGGTTGGGTAGACTTGTATAGGACAATACACACTGAGACCTAAGCCTTACCCCCTCTAAATCGGGTTTCTCGCATGCCTGGGTATTCTTTTATGTGGGATGATGAAGCATTTTACGCATCTTAAAAGACAACTTCTATGTTTAAAAAATGTAACATGGTCATGGTGGCTTACAGGATGCCTACCCCCAATGGTCTTAACTTTAACTGTAAATTCTTTTGTGGCCCATGTGGGGAATTTAACGTGTTCAAGTTGTGGTTTCTTTTAGAGAGTGTTACTTCACTTATGGTGTGAAGATGTAAGCTAGAATAAGCTAAGTACAAAAGCTTCTGAAATTGGACGCCTTTTGTACAAAGTTTAGAGTATCTTAGTGTGTGTAGTGCAATGTGTGTGTAAGTGACATAGTGAGCATACAAAGTGTGTAGTGATGTGGATATGCAATGATCCTTTACAAAAACCCCTACTTACACTAAGTTGTGCTTGTTCCTTGCATGAAAAGAATTAATATGTTGATGATGGGTCACTTACTTCCTTCGTATTATACTATGTGAGCCTAAAAGGGAGATGGAAAAAATGATTGCTTTAAGAAAGCTTTCATATGCAAGCTTCAGATCATCTAAAAGATGTAAGGGAAGTAGGGGCTACTCCCTTTTTTTAATAAAACCAGGTCCTAGTCCCAATACTAATGAAGTAAAAATATTTGTTTAGTAAAAAAGATATGTGGATTTAAGGCAAACTACTCTCCTCCTAGTTAAGCTATGGGATGAGACTTGTGAAAAAAGAGCAAAACAAGTTGAAAAGACGGGTGGATTATAGCTAATTACTCTTCCCCTAATTAAGATATGTGGATTATGATCACTTACTCTCCTCCTAGTTAAGCTATGTTTGGAATGCAAATTTTCAAAGTAAAGAATAAACAATTTCCCTACTAATAGTGGTTAGTAAAGCAATTAAATAGTCTCTCTAAATTGTAAAAACTTGTAGAAGTGCATGCAATTCACTAAAGGTTTCCCAACACTCACGAAAAATAAATTACAATGATTTTTTGAGCTCTCTGTAACGCGTGCGGCTTATGTTCTGCACAGACACACGGTCTGTGAATATGTCTTTAGTAAATGCTGCGCAACCAATGCGAAAATTTAAACAGAGGCTCGTTCCTAGCCGAAAATAGGTCCTAAGGGGCTTGCGAAATTCCAGAGAAATATCAGAGGCACAATGAAGTGAAAATGCAAATAGAAAAGTACTAAAAAACAACCAATTAGATCAAAGAAAGGAAACAAGTGAAGTCGCCATCTTGTAATGGTGCGTTTGTTGCATATGAGTACCAAAAACACCTTCCTTGGAGTTGGTTGTTACCTAAAAGGAACATAGAAACAATTGGATGTTGTTAGTGGACAAAAATGGACAAACAAAGAATTGAAAGTGATGGTAGCAATGCATGAACAAACTCAATCAAAACTACACTAAATAACATGTAAACAAGCTTAATGAAGCAAAACAAATCAACAAAGGCATATGAAAATGATCCTCTTTATTGATTGTTGGTGGTGGAAGATTTACAATAGAAGTATCAAAGACACTTGAAGAGAATTATTTGAGAAATGGTGCTAAAAAAATATGAACAAGGATTTCTCTTTCTCAATCTCTTTTTCAAACTCTTTCTCTCTCAAAGAAGCATAGAAGACCCTCTCAATGGTGGAATTCTCCTGAAATTGGAATGTTAGATTGCTTGGGAGCAATTTTGGCAGCATAATGATGCACTAATTCTTCTTGTTTTTGGGTCTCCATGAAGTTGTATTTATAGAATTTTTGGACACTCCTTCCCTCCTTTGGCTCTTTAATGTGGTTTTTTTCCCCGTAAATGAGATGAAAACTACCATCTCCTTGTCTTTAAGGCTTCTTGGGGCTCAAGGTTTGATTTTTTCGGCTCATCATGTCAAGAGTTGGAGTGTTCTTCAAGCAAGTTCATGACCCAAGGTGTTGACTGAATTTTTCGCGACTATGTGACTATCGAATAAAGAGCAATGCGGTTGTTAATTTCCAGCAATGGTGCACCCACGTGGTTCAATTTTTTAATTTGAACCTTAGGGAAGATTTTAATTTTTGGTCTTCACGATATTTTCAGCTGAAAATGTAACCTCTATATGTGTTGATCATTGAATCTGAGTGTCTTCTAGTGCATACAAATGAGTGTACTATTTTCTCATGATACCAAACCAATTCCTCAAAGTTGATTGTCTTCTTCAATGGAGTTGTAGCCAGAGTTGAATTTTACTGGATTATTTGTGGTAAGTATTTATCTTCCTAAATTGGAGATTAAGAAGGTGGATAGGATCCTCCACCACCTTTGAACCCTTTTGAACTGATACTATTTTTTTAGTGTGGATAGAACATCCATTAACAATAATATCATAAGAATGACATCCAAATTTAAAAGGTATCCCCATATTATCTAACT
Source organism: Pinus taeda (assembly GCA_000404065.3). Taxonomy (NCBI): domain Eukaryota; kingdom Viridiplantae; phylum Streptophyta; class Pinopsida; order Pinales; family Pinaceae; genus Pinus; species Pinus taeda. Next base: position 42,695 of record APFE030532216.1, on the reverse strand, counting down.
CTTGAGAGAAATTGGAATTTCCCATGCTAATGGTAATGGTGTATGTTAAGTCATTTCATAAATTGGGGCCAAAAAAAAACATGAGAAATACCAATGTCTACAGTTTGGTAATATTTATGCACTTCATGGAGGAATCCTAGAGCATTCCCCACCTATCTAAACACTTTGCCTGGCCATTGGATCAATGAAAACATGAATGTGAGAATTATCTCTAATGATGGTATCCATAACAATAAAATCCTCCTCTTATAATGGCTTAGCAACATTTAGGTTGGAACTGAGAGGGAATGGTAACAGTTCCTGGCCAAAACTCATGCTGATGCCCAGATTTGACAACCTACCAAGGGATACTTCAAAAAGTCAATCACTCTATCTTCCATAATCCTTAACCTATTCCACTCACTGACTAGGGTTTTCTCCTATGATGTGACCTATGGCTTAAGCCTGAAACCTAATCTAAATTCAATAGTTCCCATTCAAACTACATTCAAAATACATGTATAACCCATATTTTTTGTAAATAAATCTAAGTACATATTGTTAATGTCACCAATAATATTGTAATGAATAATGGAACTTACTAGAAAGCATATGAACTATTAAAGGTAGTGTAACAACCCGTGGTTGCTTTTTCATGTAAATAAAATAAGACCAAGGTCATGGGACATGTATTCCAAGATGAATGTTGGGAAAAATAATTTAGTGGACATCACTTGTGATTAATTAATGGCTATGGAAATTGGCAAAGGCAAAGAGGCAATAATTGGAATTTATTTACAAAAATAAAGGAAAATAGTAGAATAGGAAGGTGAAGAGACACATATTTGCACGCAAGGGGAATTAGAGGAAAAATGAAGGAAAATGAAGAAAAAGAAGACCTTAATGATAAAAAGGCTTCAGAGAAATATTTCACAACTTTTGTGAGTTTAGATTTTGGCCCTCTCATTCATTCTCTCATTCTCTCGTACTCTTGGACACTTAGAGCATTCTTGGAGAACTCTAGTATTCACTTGGATTTGGAGAAAGAAGGCAAAAGAAAGCAAGCAAAGACAAGGGAACAATTGGAACAACAATTACAACCAGATTGCTTTGTAGGTAACAGGTTGCATGTGTGATTTCCTTGCTGATTTTTGGATGCATTGTATATGCATGTGATTCCTTGGTTATGCGTTTTCATTGGCATGGAGATTTTCCTGGATTGAAAGTGGTTCTAGCCTTGCCTTGCCATTTCATGGATAACCATGTTGTTGTGGATTTTTTTTTTTACGATATATATATATATATATATTGGTGCTCAAGTTCCTTATGGATACGAGTTGGAACAAACGCTCTGGAAGCCCTAAAACAAGTTGGGTTGAACTACTAGTTCTTGGAACTCATAGGTTGGGACAAACACTTTGGAGCCCTTCGTGGGTTGAGTTGGTAGTTCCTGGAGCCCGAGTGGAAAAAGCACTCTAGAGCCCTGGAAGGATGTGGGTTGAGTTACTAGTTCCTGGAGCCCCAGACAACTTAGGTAGAGACTGATCTGGATGATGTTAGTGATTTTTGGACAATAGAGGTGGAATAACTGTGGTTGAGGGTTGAGGTGGTTTGGCCTCTGGAAGCCCTGGTTGGCTTTGTTTTGGTTTATTCCATTATATCCCACATTTATGATTGGAATATGGCATGAGGGTGATTGGTTGAAAGAGAGATTTGGCTCAACCCAATCTTTGGTTGGGTGGTACGTGGAAGTCCCTGACTTGGTTGGAATTTTCATATGTTAATATGAGATATTTTCCTATTGACATCTACGAGCATATTTATTGGTTATGATGGTTATGTTATGGCTAATTTGCCATGGTTTCCATTCTAGTTATATGATGGTTATATGATGTATTCTATTTATGGCTCTTGACATGTTTTGATAAGTATTTGAATGCTTGATGAATGCATGGACTAACAAGTGCTATTGCAACTAGATAGAGAGGGCTTAAAGCCTTCTTGTCGAATCTTAGATGAAGACTATCAATTTATGATCAGATATGCATTCATGGCCTGTAGCTTGCATGTTTGCAATATTTTTGATAAGATTAGGTAGTCTAGGTCAAGTTCTTGCTGCAATTTTGAATGTTTGGCATTTTCGTCATGTTAATTATGATTATGAAAAGTTACAGGTAGTTTTGGGCAGTGGTATGGAGGCTATCTTGAAAAGTGGCTCAAATATCATAACAGTTAGCACTAAACTGCATGGACGCAGGATTGTGTGTGCAGTTGGGGCATCATAAATGCACTCCTTCCTTGTTGTGTGTGCGATTTAGGTGTCAGGTCAGAGAAAAATAGTTCCAACTTAGGGATTGATCACCTGGGGTGGTTGTTTAGCACCTGAGTGATTTTCAGTCCTTGTAGGATGCTAGTAAGTGTTTCGTTTGTAGGCCCCACTTCCTTAACTGGAAGTTGGAGGTTGGTTCATGTAATAGTGACACACGTCTCATGCTTACCTAGGAAAGCTTGTGAATTTGGGTAAATGTGGGAGGAGGCATTATAGGGTGGTATTAGAGCTTCCAGGTTAAAAAAATTGGACTGGATGGGCTGGATGTGATTATTATGCATGCATAGAAGACAATGCATTGTGATTATCATTGTTATAGTTTGCATCATGATGATGACGTTAGTGTGTTATGATGATGATGTTGAGATGGTTAATATGTTGATGTCATTATCTATCTATCTATATATATATATCTATATATATATATATATAATTTGGATTGATTGTGCATACGAGATAACCTCCCCTAAACTTCACACTAAGGTACGATTTTTATTATGTCTATATTTGGTTTATCTAACTTGACATTTTTGTAGAAGACGAAGATAAAATATGAAAGCAAAATTGAGGATTATAGTTCACTTGACTCTCCTTATAGATCAACTAAGTAGCAAGGATGTTATATACCATTTTGTCACATTGTCAATAGGCCTACAAATTGGATCAATCAACATCCATGAACACCTTGCCATCATCCCTACCCAAATCCCTAAGCACAAGTCTCTTAAATCCATAAGTTTCAGACCTTTACTACTTCATTTCATTTCTTTTAAGGCTCGACACACTTTTGCCCCTTAGGGATCTGCTTTGAGTGGCAGGTTGCTCAGTTCTGCACTTATTCTTATCAGAGAAGGTTTGCTCTTATTGGGGGTGCATTGATCAAGAAAATTAAGGAAAAATAAGAAGAATCTTGAATCTTTCTCTTCCATAAGATTCCAGGAGTTGTTACAAGCATTTTAGGAGTTGTTACCAATCAAGAGGGATCCCAAGCCTATATTGGTAAATGGATAAGAATTCCCAAACTACCATCCTCTCCTATATATTCACTGCCATCCACAAGCTAGGAGTTAGATTTTGGAGATTAATCATACCCTTATGCTATTGCTTTGATCATAAGAGAGAAACCATTGCCATGTATTAGGGTGGTATTGAGGTGTACATTGTGGTAGGGAAGGACATGTCAACGTGGAAGGTTTTCTACAAGATCAACTTCCACTTTTGGTTGTAAACTATCTCCTTTCCATTTTAATACAAAGAGTATATCATTTTACTACATGTGTTATGTTATGTTTATGTATGTGTTTCATTGCTATGCTGATCCATTGAATAAAATTATTGGATAATGCTACATAGATGTCATAGATCTTTGGCTTGTGTTGTTTGTTTGTGCAGGTTCTAATTATAGCATTTGAAGCTACAATTGGAGCTGAAAAGCTGAGAGGAGAGAATATCTTGCAAAAGATCACAAGTAAGTCATATTTCCATTCTCCAATTATTCTAAGGAAAACTTTATAGTCTTTGATTTCTGTTGTTCTAGACCAAGCCACTAGGTCTAGGGAAGATACTTTTGTCTATAGTCGTAGATTCTATATAACAAATTGGAGGCTCCACTGGGAAACAATTCATTCAGTTAGTGGTTTCCTTCCCTTTTTCCCTTGTTACACTTCTACATAAGACCTTTAATGTCTCACTCATCTTGAATTTACCCTAAGAATACCCTTCATTGAACTGCCTTTGACTTGTGTTAGAAAATACTTTTTCTCTGATCAGCACACCCCCTGTTTTGCTAACAGAGCATTGCAGAGCACCCTGGACTTCTTTGTACCTGTGTTGCAGAGCACTAGTAACCTCTTTGCACATGCGATGACCCCTATTTCATGCAAAAATTACGTTTTGATGCTTTTCTCTCTGATTGATTTGATTCTAGTTGGTCCTCCTTATGTATTTGAGTGTGTTTAACCCTTTCGGAAGCCTTCATCTGGTTTTCTTTTGGTTTTGAGTGCCTTTGATAATAATTTGTTTGGGTTTTACTTTCTTCTTGTCAATAGGTCATTGACAAACTAATTACTTGATCATTGAATTACTTGAAAGAATTCATCGTTCTGAAAAATGTTTTTTTATCAGTGATTAGGTGAATATCTTAGTTATCATATGACAATTAAGTTGAATTGAAAAGAAAAATATTATGCATTATGCATTGCATCTAGGGTTTTGTGAGTGAAAATTGTAGTTAGAAACAGTTTCATTAGGGGAATTTCTTGACAATTCTTGTTTGTTGCATATTCTTTGTTCTCTTCCCTCTCATATATAGATTTTCATTGAAATGAAAATATTCATTTTATCATGCTAGTTTGTATTTTAGGATATCCAGGTAAAATTCGTGGTGAGCCCTGAAAACCGAAACTTAAATCAAGATAAACTTTAAAATTCACTGAATCAACCTAAGGAGAATTTGTAACATTAACTCAAACATCTAGAGGTCTAGGCTAGAGACGTGTTCTGACGTCTTTAAACATAGGAGTTGTTGTTGTTGTTCTTTTTTATTTTATTTTCTAGCGTTGCATTCTGGGGGTGATATCCTATTCCACATATGTAAATGTATCAAACCGTTCTCCATGTACCTCTAGGTATACTGGATGGCGCTCCACACATGAAAATTATATGGGAACACTCTCATCGTATAGCTACACATTAGACAACACTAACACAGATTGCACTTCCACGTACCATCCAGTATATTTTGGAAGTCAACCATAGGTAATCAAGTTAGCCGCATTGTACACTATGGTACACCGAATGCAACATTCAGGGAGATTGCATGCCCGTACGTAAATCCTTGGTTCTCCAAGGTTGTATATTGTAGTTCATAGTTGCTTGGTAAACAATTCTGCCTAGTTTACCCTCTTTGATTTATTTTTTGTGTTAATTGTTAACATTTATTAATCCACCATGGAAGAACAAGACCCTTTACCCCGTCATTCATGTAGAATGAAAAATAAGCCTCCTCTTCCACCAGAGGAAACTCCTAACTATCATCAGAAGCACAAGAAAATGCATACTATCAAATCTAGTACTTTATGGGCTATTTCTTCTAATCCTCCATCTGAGATAGATCCACTAGAATCATATTTTCCTGTGAATATGAAGCCCGATATCACCTCTCCATTGTCTGGTGACTCTAGCACAGTCGATATCGAAGCACCTGAAATCTCTTTACCTGAGATTATTGAATCTCACTTTCCCAAGTCAGAGACAACTCAACACGAGGTTATACAACCTGAGGTACCTTAGTCATCTTCACCTATCACTTCAGGACCTTCTCATTCTCTTGCACTATCTCAGACACAACCCCAAACTATATATATTGGACCCGACGACGAACCCCTTCCACTTGGTCTTGTGAGAAGTGAAGAGATCCCACAGGGAGAGCCTCAACCCTCCTCTCCCATTAAAGCAGGAATTCATATTTATTAGGCCCATCCTTTTCCGTCTCCTCATACTCCTTTTCAACCTCCTTTGTTTGATTATGTTCCTTTCAACTCACCTCTGAGTTTCTATTGGAAATCGTCTTTGGGATTAACCATGACTGAGTCTGATTTGGTTTCTTAGCTTGCATCTTCTACCATGGCTGAGACAACTCAATTTGCAAACTCATCCATGTTTGTAACCAAACCAAAGACACATTTATATGGCAGCCCCTCTGTCCCGCCTGGTTACCAATCCTTGACTAGTACCTTCTCTGGTGCAACATTTAGTCCATGAACTTCTCCCATGACATCTACATTTGGAATTCCATCTAGAACTCCGTTAATGAGTGCTACACATTTTTATCTGCTTCCTCCATCTACACCTATAGTTCAACAATAGATCGGCCCTTATGCTAGTGGACATGGTTATTTACAATAACCCAATCCATCTACTACTGGGAACCCTCCTCTTGGGGGGAAAAAATTGCCTCTGTATTACCCTCCTCTTTCGACGGGGGTCAACTTGTTGTAGGTTCATTTCCATCTCCTCGAATTATTGCTCAACCTAAAATGAGTCCTCCTTATTTAGGAATGGATGCTAGTGTTAGGAAACCTAATTTTCCTATTCAACCTGGTTCAGTTGTGGCTTCATCTTTATCTTCTCAACCTGTTCCATTTACCCCTCAAATTTTTGTTTAACAACCCATGTCTCAACCTATTCATACTTAAATGAATGTAAGCCAAACTTTACAGGTTGTACCTTTAACTCAATCCATTCCGCTGATATCTAGTTCATCTCAACCCATGTATACCTAGCCTCTACAAGGTAATGTACATTCACAATAGTTTGGGTAGGCCGTCCCTCAAGCTTAGATGGGTCAGAATGTGTATAGTATGGAATAGGAATAACCACAACCAAATCCACCTTATGTTGGGATGATGAAAAATCCCACAGGGCAACCATATCCACTTTATCAAGGTATCCCTCACATTCCTTACGGTCAACAAGTCCAAACTCAGTTGTTCCAAACTTTCCAAGGTCATCTTGGAGCTGGACAATAGGGTTATGTGTATACTGGCTATCAAAATCCTCCTTATCCCGTGACACAAATACCTATTGCTTAGGCTATTGCTTTTTATCTAGGGTATTCTCCACCATACCTTAACATGTTCCATTAGTGGTGAATCGTGAATTGACTGATCTGACCAAGCTCACAAACGATCCCATTTCTCATTCTCCTTGGTTGCCGATTATTCCTACTAAGTTTCCTTTTGATATTCCTAAATTCAATGGAAATTCTGGAGAAGACCCATCCACGCATATAATGACATATCATTTGTGGTTTTCTTCTAACTCCCTCAATGATCATTCTATTCGTTTGCATCTTTTCAAACGTATGCTCACTGTTACAACGACTAAATGGTACATAGAATTACCTTGAGCTTCGTTTGATAACTTTAGCACCTTAGAAACTACATTCCTAACACATTTCCAGTTACCCATCATAAATGTGACTGGAACAAAACTATTAACTAATTTCAAACAGACCAAAGCCACTCACATCTCTGATCATATTCATGAGTGGTGACGTCGTTTGGTTCATAAAGTATTTGTTTGGTTCCTGATCAATTGTTAGCTGAATGGTTCCTAAAATCTTTATTTCCATATATTACAAAATATGTAGCTAAAGGCGGATTAGAATTGAAGAACATGTAATCGCTCGTGCCCAGTACTTGGATCTCATTTATACCGAATTTGGCACATTGTATGATAATATACCTGACACTCCGCGACCTACCGATATTGTTTCTCAAACTCCTGGTAAAGAATGGTCACATGTTACTGATGGCATGATCGGTTCTACTAGCCAGTAGGCAACGAGTAGATCGTCTGGTTCAAATCTTGTTGTCACTGCTCAAAACCCTCCTACTCCTACAGTTTCTACTTCTGAGATAAATGTTGTTCAATCATCTAAAGGAAAATCTCTGCAACCAAGAAGTAAGAAGAAAGGAAAATGAAATAAGGAGAAAGACAATGCTCCACATGTGAAACAAAACAATCAGTATCCTGAAGAGAAGAGGAAACCTCATTACACATGTCTAATTTGTAATGAGGATCACTTTGCTCGTGATTGTCAGCACCGGGCAGATGTGAATCAATTCCTTAAATCCTCCGCTACACCTTCTGTTTATAGAACCTTTCCCAAATCATGAGACCAATTTGGTTGCAGGAGACCCTACTTCCTCTAATTTGGTTTTAATGCTTTCATCTATTGTAGTGGTTAATCTAGGGTGCTAGATTAGACTAAATTTAATGTCAACCAAGGTAGGTAAACTTAGAGGCACGTGTCTAAAGTCTATAGACCTAAAAGGATCTCATCTACCTAGCTAAGTGTCTACTGTGACAGGCTACAACACTCCTTTACAGGAGATTTAAATATGTTTCCTCTCACACTTTAACACTCATATCATCTAATTAATTAACTGTTCTAAAGAAACAACGTGTTACTAGTCTGAGTTTTCAACCCTCTTACAAGGATATCATTCGCAAAAGCTCTTTCCAGCTAATGCACTAAGCATTCATGAAAACCAAAAACTCTTTTAAGCACACTAAAACTCAAATGCATGAAAAAAGAGTCCACAGAGATACTTCGAAATTCAATGGTTGATAAAATATTTTACAAGATCTTGTTCAATATTCTAGCAATCAAATTCTCAAGCTATCACCATGAATCATACAATAATACTGGCAAGAACTTCTAATGGAATCAATAAACTCACAGGCAAGAAAATAACATCAAACACTATTCAACACTATTTAGATTTGAAACGCTATGGAAATGAAAATAAAAGTATGCCAATCTCCATGTAGGGCTCGTCCACGCTTCAATGGCACACTTAGGAAACTTCAGGTGATGAAAACGTTAACGCATAAGCACTGTAATGGTGAAACGATGCCTATAATTAAGTTCTGGAAATCAAATTACATGCAAGAGCAACGTTATGGAAATCAATACACAAGAACAACGTTGTGGAAAATACAATACGCAATCTTTTAATCTACTTGTCTACTATCCTTTGTTCACTAACTTTCCTTCCAGTCTATAATTGAATGTACATACATTATCATGCAGATGTTTATGCTTTTACAATAAAAAAGGTGATTTTTGTTTTTTTTTCTAATCTTAACTGATTTCCAAAACAAAACAAAATCAGTTTAGGTAACTCTGGCTTTTTGCTGCTTTTGTGACCAAAAAGGCTAGGTTTGACCAGCATTGACCATGTATCCAGGAGCTTTAGATTCGCTGTTGAATAGATCTTTCACCATGTATGTACATCCTAGATCACGTTCCTATCCTCTGTATTGATTTTCCTACCATGCCACGTGTCACATCATAAACCAATTATAGGAAGTCATGACATCCTGTAATTTTGTTGAAAATTTCTAATTTTTAACATAAAAATTCACAAATTAAATTTAATGTAAATACACCATAATGCTTTGATTAATCAATTTATGCTATGAGGGGTTTATGGGAGAAAATGATAGACAAATGATGGATTTCTAAAAGAAAAGGATGGCAATGAAATGGTACCAACATCTCCCCCAAGCTCAATGATTTAGCATGTCCTCATGCTAATCCTGATGTGCTCCCTTTATATTTTGTTCCTGCTTGTGCCTCTGCCGCTTGTAGCAATGCATCTATATTCTTATGAGCTTGGGCATTCTTCTGAACGTGGAGCTCATGTTTCATATTCTTGTATTTTTCTTTGAGAGCTTTCTTTTGAGTATACCATTTTGTCGCCCATTTGCAAATGTCGGTTTGTTCAGTCTTAAGTTCTTTGATTTGATCCTTCAGTTTCTCATTTTTCTACTAAGTCTTCTTGCTCTGAGCTCTCAACATTTCATTCTCCTTCTTGATGACCTTCTCTAGCATGTTTTCCTCCATCAATTCCTCTTTTAGCTTTTCAATCTGTTTCTCTAACCTTCTTTGTTTTTTATTTGTAGGTGCTAGCTCTTTCCCTTGTCCCTTGTTACTCTCGACTTCCATTTCTGCTTCCGGTTCTGGCTGTGAATGAGCACTGCTCTCAATGTCCATTGGTGCATTTGCAATTGACTCTAGTTGATCATCTTGTGTTTGGTTCTTTTGTATTATCCTTGATCTTCTCATATAAGTAGTGAAGATTTTGTCTTGTTCAATTTTCTGAGCAGTTTCTTACCTCATCCTTCTTGTCCTTACACTATCGCTGTGTGGAGGAACATTGCTTGATTTCCGCTCAGGGATTTCCTCATTAATATCAAGCATAAACTCTGTGCGCTCTTGCTGTTCCTATTCATCTTCTCCATATTTAATTTGATTAGCAATAAAAAATTCTTTCCATGTTTTTCCCCTCCTCTGCAACTCAAATTCAATTATAATTTTAATCAACCCAAAATGATACAAACTTTTATCTTCATTACCCTTTTGTTTCTGAATAGTTTTTGACATTTTAGTGAAACTCTGTAAGAGGAAATAGGGCAGACTGATGGTGCATTGCCTTTTTAAGTGCAACAGGAGTTTGCTGTGATGTAGGTATACTATGCTGTAACGACCTTCACATGTAACAAATTTCTGAATAATGTATACCATTTCATCCCATGGGTGCATTAGCCAGCTTCTAGGGACACCCTTTTTCCAGTTGACAGAGGAAACCCTTGACCTAGACATAAACTGAGTCCATGATTTTTCCTTAAATTGTTTTGTTTTGAAATATTTTCCCCCTTCTGGACTGATTCCCAATGTTTGTGCTATGGTATCCTCTAAAATTCTAAAAGAGAAGTTTCCTATTAATGATTTTTCTCCATTGAATGTGAATGCAAACTGCTTGGTCACTTCTTCATTGTTCCTATTAGATTTCTCTAGAAAAGATAACCATGCTTTTCCCTTAAAATCGTAATACAGTCATCATGATATTGTGAACTATCAAATGTTTCAGGCTCTGCTCTATTGGTCATTTTGAAAAAGAAATTCATGTTCTAACCCTTTTGTTTATGTTCAACAATTCAATAAGGGTTTCTCAATTTGTTACCTCTTTTCTGCGCTCCACTTAACCAACCTGGTAGTGCCCTCGGTTCTCAGGGTCTCCTTCTTCAATTGCTTGGGCAGCGACCTGATTAATGTCCTCGGATTATGGGCGGAGGTAGAAACTTGTGGTAAGCCTATTTGCTATTATCTCCCTTTGTAGCGCCTGCTGTCTCGGCCTTCTTTGAAAACTCAGAGTTTGAATCACTAATATGGTAACGCACTTTACGAACTGAGAGTTTTATGAAGTGAAACTTAACAACCGACCTTTCCCCAATTACTATAATGATAATGCAGAGTTGGAAGCGCATTCACATCATAAAGATAAAGGAGCTGTACTGGTTTGCATAGGTACAATAATGAGAATGCCATATACATATAAGGAGTGCTGGAGTGATGATAACAGATATATGTTGCATGAGTCGACTTGGGTCAAACAATTGTTTTATAGCTCCAACATTAAAAAATGAATGAAATCATTGAACACTTGTGTTTCCAATGATTCACCACTTGTCCATTACTTGTTGGTACTTGGCCAATTGGAAAGATGATGGATCGATGACAAGGTTTGAAGAGTGGTGTAGGAAGAGATTTGAAAATCGTAGTAGGAATATGGTAATAGGCTAAAGTGTGATGGGAAATGATAACATAGTTGAGTAGTTAGGAATGTTACAAGGGTGATGGGTATAGGGGTTTTTGAAATTGATAACAAGCAATCATAATCATGATATTTAACACTAAAATAATTCAATAATTTTAAATGTTAAAAATAAAAATTACAACAATACATTACACTTGTTGGTTGACCAAAAGTTGAGTTGGCATGCACAGGTAGGACTGATCTTCATTATCAAAATATGACTAATCTTCACTGTCCATAACAGGTCCCTTTTGATATGAAATTGAATATAACAGGTCCCTCTGAAATATGAAGAACTATGTTTGTGCAGCTTCCTTGATCCTTGGTGTTGATGTAGCCTTGATGATAAGAAACCTTTGAAAACTCTGTTGAAACTTTGTTGAAGTAGCCTGATGTATCTTGAATGCAGTCTTTAACAGGTCCCTTTGATATTTGTTGAACAGGTCCCTCTAATATTGGTACTGGTAACATTGTCTTATGAACAGGTCCCATTGCATATTGCTTGAACAGGTCCCACTGATTAGAACAAAAACAAAAACAACTCCTTTATTGAAATACTGAAGTACTAAAACAAATTCTTTGAAGATTTACAAATGAGGAGATGAGATAAGGAAAACAAAATGCTGATGCTTCTCCCCCACTAAAGCTTTGACTTGTCCTCAAGTCATTATTGAAGCGATGAACCAAACAATAAACAAACAAAACAAGGAATTCTTACAAGCCAAAGGATTGGTTTTCAAGTAAGAATTCTGGGTTAGAGTGTGCCACATTCTGGTTTTCACATCTAAACCATTATTATTATTATTTTTTATTTTGTTTGTGATGTTTTGTTTTGTTTTGTTTTTTTGTTTTTCTTTTAAATGAAATGAAATGAACTAAGGTAGAGATATCACAGCTAAAGGCTGCAATATCTCAACCTCCCTTTGCTGAGATACAGTTTGAAGAAAATCCTCCTTGCTGATGGGCTTCTAGTAGAGTTTCAACCTATGGCCATTGACAAGAAAGGGGTGGCCTTCTCCATCAATGGTAATAAGCTTGACTGACCGATTTTCATAAACTTGAACTATTTCATATGGGCCCATCCAATGTGTGGTAAATTTGGCTTTATGATCTCTGAATTTAGAGTCAAAGAGTAAAGCCCAGTCTCCTTCTTTGAACTGTTTCTTTTCTATGTGTGCATCATGCCACTGCTTCCTTTGTTTCTGCATTAGGAGTGTTGTCTCCTCTGCTTGCTGCCTCATTTCATCCAATTGGTTCAATTGCTGAATTCTCTCTTGTTGGGCTTCATTGAGATCAATTCCTAAATCTGCAGCCATCTTATAAGTATGTATTTGAAATTCAATAGGAAGCATTACCTCTTTGCCATGCACCAACTGATATGGTGTAAATCTTGTAGTGTTCTTCCACGTGATTCTATAAGCCCAGAGTGCATCTTTGAGCTTCTCTTCCCAATTATTTATGTTCATTACTATGGTCTTAGTGATAATTCCTTCCAATATTTTATTTCTGAATTCCACCTAGCCATTGGCCTGTGGATGGTAAGGTGTACTTTTTCTATGCTTGATTTGATATTTTTCTGTGATGTCTTTAACTAGCTTTGAAGTAAACTGAGTACCTTGATCTATCACTATCTCCCTTGGTACTCCATACCTTACAAAAATTTCTTCAAAAAGGAAGTTTACCACTATTTATTCAGTTGCCCGAACTAGTGCTTTGGCTTCAACCCATTTTGTCTCGTAATCAGTACATACTAGGATGTACTTTTTACCTTTGGAAGTTGGATTGATGGGTCCTATGAAATCTAGAACCCATTTTTCAAATGGCTCTAAGTGTACTTGAGGCTAAAGTGGCATTTCATTTGTAGTTGTTGGCTTGCCCATTCTTTGACAGTTGTCACAACTCTTCACATACTTCTTGGAATCCTTAAAAATAGATGGCTAGTAGTATCCAAGACTAAGAATCTTGAATGTTGTTCTTTTAGCTGCAAAATGCCCACCACACGTTTCATCATGGCAAGATTTTAAAATATCAATTATTTCATCATTTCTTACACATCATCTAATAATCATATCATAACCAATGTAAAATAAATCTCCATTAACCCATGAGTATCTAGCACTTTGTTTGATCAACCTCTTCTTTTCTTTTGGAGTAAAATATGTAGGTGTTCTTCGTGTGGACAAATAGTTGGCCAAGTCAGCATACCAAGGATTCACGATTGAAATTGCAAATAAATTTTCATCTGGAAAAGAATCTTCAACCGGAACAACCTCACTTGGATTTTGTAATCTAGAAAGAAAATCTGCCACCTGATTCTCCTTACCTAGTCTATCTAACACTGTGATATTAAATTCCTGTAATAATAACATCCATCTGATAACTCTGCCATTAGTTACTGGTTTATTCATTAAATGCTTAATGGCAGAATGGTCAGTATGTACAAAAACCTCATAACCAGTTATATAATGTTGGAATTTATTCACAACATGTATGATTGCATGCATTTCTTTTTCAGTGACTGTGTAGTTTAATTCTGCAGGTGTTATATTTTTACTAATGAAATAGATGGCATAATGAAAAGACTCCTCTTTTTGGCCTAATGAGGCACTTACTGTAGTATCATATGCATCTATAAAGATGTGAAATGGTAGGTTCCAATTAGGTCCTTTTAAAACCGGTGTGGTTGATAACTTTTCTTTGAGTGTTTCAAATGCTTGCTAACAATTATCATTCCAGTTGAAAGGTGCATCTCTTGCTAGAAGCTTAAACAAAGGTAAAGCTATTTTACTAAAATGTTCAATAAACCTTCTGTAATAGCTTGCATACCCAAGAAAACTTCTTACCTCTTTTTGAGTCATCGGAATTGGCAAATTGACAATGATCTGAATTTTTGATGGATCAACTTTAATGCCTTGAGAAGAAATATAGTGTCCTAATACTATCCCTTCATTTAACATCATAAAACAATTTTCATTGCTCAGGGACAGATTAGCTTCAATACATCTCTTCAAAACTTTTTCAAGATTCTCTAATGCATGCTCAAATGAATTACCATACACTGAAAAATCATCCATGTAAACTTCAACACAATCATGAACTAAATCAGCAAAAATAGCTAATACAGCTCTCTGAAATGTAGCTGGAGCATTGCAAAGTCAAAATGGTAAAAAATTATAAGCATAAGTGCCCCAAGGACAAGTAAAAGTGGTTTTGTCCTAGTCCTCCAAGGCTATCCTGATCTGGTTGTAGCCACTGAAACCATAAAGAAAAGAGAATGATGATTTCCCAGCTAATGTGTCTGGCACTTGGTCAATAAATGGTAGTGGGAAATATCTTTGAGGTTTGCTTTGTTCAATTGTCTGTAATCAACACAAATCCTCCACTTACCATTTTTCTTGAGCACTACTACCAATGGGGATACCCACTGACTGTCAGAGATAGAATAGATAAAATTGACTTTCAACAGTTTTTGTAATTCCTCTCTAACAATATCCTGAAGCATGGGATTCATTTGTCTCTGCGGTTGCCTCACTGGTTTGATATTACTATCCATATAAATATGGTGAGTGCATGTTTCAGGGTGAATTTCATGCATATCGGTGTAGTCCCAAGCAAATTCTTTCTGGTATTTTCTCAATAATTGAATCAATTTTTCCTCCTGAGATGAGTCTAGGTGAGTGCCAATATTCAAATTTTTTCCTAGACTAATCTCTATGGTTTTTCTCTGTGTGTTTGTGATAGATTGGATAGGAAAAATGTTCTGAAATGTTTTTTGCAAGGAATGATGGTGCATGTTTCTTGAAAATTTTGTGCCAAAAGTTCATCTGCAGCATGGTATTGGTCATTTCTCAATTCTTTGGAAACATCAGGTTGAGAAAGGAACAATTCTACCAAATCATCATTATTATGTTCTTGAAAATCATAGATTTGGTTGATGCTAAAAATAGATTGAACTTTTGCCTTATCATTGTATTTATCATCAAGCCATAAATTGTGTGCTACTACTGGTGATTGTGCTGATGGGTAAAGAGTGAGTTGTTTTCTTTCAGTTCCTCATGAAATGATCATATTACCCAATCTACATCCTATGAATGCATCAACAGTTGCTAACTATGGTCTACCATGGATGATAGGGTGTCCTCCTAAACTGGATTTTGGCCGAAGAACTAAAAAGTCCACTAGATACTCCCAAGAGTCCAGCGAAACAATTATGTCCTCCAAAATCCCTTTAGGAATCACTTTAGACCTATCAGCGAGTTCTAGAACAATTGTTGTGTGCTGCAAGTTTGTGAACTGGAGTGTTTTCATTGTTTCAAGGGTCATCACATTTATTGTAGCCCCAAGGTCAATTAAGGTGTTTGGAATATGTATGTTGTTAATGATTGTAGTGACTCTAGGAATACCAGGATCAACATACTTTTCCATTGAAATGGTGTTTGTCATAAGGCCAGCTAAATGTCTAATAACATGAGTAGTTTGTGGATCAACTCTTTTCCTAGTAGGTTTTTTAAGGCACAGTTCTTTGATGGCTTTAGTATATATGGGAATGTATTTTATAGCTTGTAGTAGTGGAATTTTTATATAGACATTCTTTAGCTCATCTAAAACATCAAACTATGGTATAGACATGGGAAGTTTTCTTTGGACCAATCTGTCTGGAAAAGGTGGTGGATGCAACGGTTGCATTTGTTTATTTTTGATGTCATCATTTTGTTTCTTTTGAATTGGAGTTTTATTTTCATTTTCTTCGTTTTCTTCTTGTTTATAAGCTGTTGGATATTCTTTGTGAAGTACCTTACTAGACCTCAAATTGATATTTTGCAAGGGTAATGTGGGATATGATGGTCCCTCATCTACATTATAAGCTGGTCTCTCTGCTCTATTATTTGGATTTGGTACAGGTTGAGCGGGATGACATAGGGTCTTAGAGGTTGTGGTTAGATGGAGTTGTAATTGGGTGGATTTATTGGTGGAGGAGCAGGCAATGCTTGTTGAGTGGGTTGGGTTGATTGGGTAAACAACTTGCTGCTGAGGAATATTGCTGATATGGTTGAGGATATGGCGAATATGGTTGGTATGGTTGAGGATATGGTTGATATTGTTGAGAGTATTGCTGAGATGGTCTCCATTGTTGTTGTGGATAATTTTGGTGCTGCCATGGCATGGGTACATTCCACGAATTTTGAGCATATATCTAATCATGTGCAGGAAATTGCAAATTCTGTTTTGGGAACATACCTTGAGGTGGAGGTCTTCGCTGCCATGGTCTCTTTGCGCCCATGAAATACACATTATCCATATCTGTGTTAGCTACCACATTACAATTCTGCAAAATCTTGACTTTAGAGCAATGAAATATATCATGATTTTCAGTACAAAAGGCACAAACTTGAATGTTTTCTAATGGGCAGTCTTTTAAGGCATGTTTCTTCCGGCATTTTGGACAAAAGACAACCATCATTTGATCTTCATCTTCTTGTCTTTTCTTAGCTTTGAGAGTGTCAATTTGAGTTCCTAAGGTACTCAATAGATATGTTTTGAATTACTCTAACAAATTTCCTATTTCAGCTCGTGTGACACTTGCTGAAGCAGATTTTGTGGCTTTGGATGATATGGTTCTTTTTCCAATTTTGTCTTTGCTCCTAGAATACTTTTCACATAAATCAGCAATTTCTTTGAAAGGTAAGGTGGAAATATCACCTTTGCCCATAAAATTAAGATCATCTAAGTATTCCTCTCGAATGCCCTTAAAAAATATTGTTCGAATGAGATCAAGAGTCATGGATCGATGTTTTGATTTTTGTAAATTGTAAGCAAATCGTTCCAAGTACTCCTCTAGATTTTCATCATCTTGTTGATTCATCCTAAAGATATCATCTTTAGAATCTTTCGATCTATAATAAGGTTGGTATTTCTTTAGGAATATTCTTCTCATGCCATCCCAATCAGTTATTGCATGCTTACCAAGTCCCATGAACCATCTTAGTGTTGATGCTTTTAATGTTGCTAGGAAGAGTCTAAGCCTATGGGCATCATTTGTGTAACCATATGTTCGACATACAATTTCAAACTCAAACAAGAATGAATCTGGATCTTCTGAAGCCATGCCATAAAAGTTTGGTAACATAGAAGGAGGTATGTTTTTCATTTTTATTTCCTCATCATGATTGTCTTCTGGTTCGTGAATAGGAAATTTAAAGGTTGACTCTTCCTCCTCTCTTAGATCTTATTGTTGTTCAGGAGTGAGTCTTCTTGCTGATCCTCCTCCTTCCTCAGCCATTTTTATAGATTCCTCTGGTGATTTAATTGCTTGTTCAGTGTCACATGTTCCAAAGAGTTGTTCTAGAGATTGTTGAGTTATTTTTCTAGTTTCTCTTTTTGTAGAAGATTCAGGGAGATGTTTCTTCTGTGATTCATGTGCCAATAGGGTTTGTCTCTCAATAAGTGTAAGTCTTAGGCCTGATTTGTGTTTATCCTCTAATTTTTATATGGTGACTTCCTCAGTTGGTGTTGTGTGTTCAATTTTTCCTAAAGGGTTTGCTCCTGGTGGTAGGTTAGTTTTTGGATGGGGGGATTTTATGAATCTACCTTTATTATCTCTAGATCTAGGCATAAGCAAACATGCCTTCTAAAATGATAATTAAAATCAAATCTATGTTGTATTTTTGTTTATTTTAAATTTTTAAATTTTGTTTATTTTTTTTCGAAATCCTCTAACTGTGCCTCCTTGGCAATGGCACCAAAATGTAGTGGCCAATCTAGGGTGTTAGATTAGACTAGATTTAATATCAACCAAGGTAGGTAAACTTAGAGGCACGTGTCTAAAGTCTATAGACACAAAAGTATCTCATCTACCTAACTAAGTGTCTAATGTGACAGGCTACAACACTCCTTTATAGGAGATTGAAATATTTTTCCTCTCACACCTTAACACTCAGATCATCTAATTTATCTAACTGTTCTAAATAAACAACGTGTTTCTAGACTGAGTTTCAACCCTCTTACAAGGATATTATGCACAAAAGCTCTTTCTAGCTAACACACTAAGCATTCATGAAAATCAAAAGCTATTTTAAGCACACTGAAATTTTAAATGCATGAAAACAGAGACCACAGAGATACTTTGAAATCTAATGATCGATCAAATCTTTTACAAGATATTGTTCAATGGTCTAGCAATCGAATTCTCAAGCTATCACCATGAATATTATTTGCAAGAACTTCTAATCAAATCGATAAACTCACAGGCAAGGAACTAACATTAAACGCTATTCACACTATTCAGATTCAAAAGCGCTATGGAAATGAAATTAAAAGTATACCAATCTCCACGCAGGGCCCGTCCACGCTTCAATGGCACACTTAAGAAACTTCAAGCGATGAGAATGTTAACACATAAGCACTGTAAGGGTAAAATGATGACTGTAATTAAGTTCTGGAAATCAAAATCACATGCAAGAGCAATATTCTGGAAACAATACACAAGGATAATAACCATTCTGGACAATACAATACATAGTCTTTTATCTGCTTGTCTCCTATCCTATATTCACTAACTTTCCCTCTAAATCGAATGTACATACATTATGCAGATGTTTCTGCTTTTACAAAAGAGTGATTTTTGTCCTTTCTAATCTTAACTGATTTCCAAAAGTGAAATGAGATTAGTTTGGAAAACTCTGGCTTTTTGCTACCTTTGTGACAAAAAACGCTGGGTTTGACCAGCATTGACCATGTATCCAGGAGCTTTAGATTTGCTGTTGAATAGATCTTTCACCATGTATGTACATTCCAGATCATGTTCCTATCCTTTGTTTTGATTTTCCTGCCATGCCACGTGTCACATCATAAACCATTTACAGGAAGTCATGACATCCTATAATTTTTGTTGAAAATTCCTAATTTTTAACTTAAAAATTCACAAATTAAATTTAATGTAAATTGACAACTATAATGCTTTGATTAATCAATTAAATGGACTATGAGGGGTTTATGGGAGAAAAAGATAGACAAATGATGCATTTCTAGAAGAAAAGGATGGCAATGAAATGGTACCAACAGTGGAAGAGTCTCCTGCCAAGGAATCTGGTAAAGTTATAATAGGAAAAGAATTCTTGGAATATTTCTTCTTGTTTTTGGTTCTAACTGAACCAATCATACCATCAGCGGCTTGAGACCCTGAAGGAACTAGAGTTATTTGATTGTGTTTCAGAGGGTCAGGGATTTTTTCATGTAAAGTACCTGACTGCATATAAACGAGGTCAAAGTACTGAGCTTGAGCAATTACTTGCTCTTCAGTAACAACTCCTGCCTTAGCTACATCTTCAATGATTTTAGGTAATAATGATTTAACAAACAATCCTGCTAAAATTTGATCTGGAATAAAAACTTTCACTAAATGTATTTATGTCGCCATTCATGAATATGATCTGAAATATATGTGGACGTTGACTATTTTAATGAAGTTAATAATTATGTGCCATTGTTGTATCTGACAGGCAACTGAAAATGAGTTAAGAAAGAAGTGGCTAATTGACTAAAATTATAAAAAGAGCCTCACGGTAACTCAATGTACCATTTGGCAGCAAGACCAATCAGAGTGTGTTGAAAAAGACGTAAGCAAATTGAATCATCAATAATGGAATTAGATGCACACCAGAGGTGATAAGTCATCACATAATTTGACGGATCTTCTCCTGACTTACCCTCAAACTTCGGGATATCACTGGGCAACTTATTAGGCATTGGCGGCCAATACGGAAGATAGTTAATTGGATCATTCGTAAGGCGCGAAAAATCGGGTAAGTCCAAAGTTGCAATAAAAGGTAACTGACAGTTAGGGTCTCGAAAACCTTGGGTTACAAGACCAGCCCCAGGAGGAGGATATTCAGGATAACTTGGAATTGGATTTGCATTGGGAATATTATATCCTCCCTGTTGGGCTTCAAAATCATCCCTATTTTCACTCCATTATTCACTTATATCTTCACATTTTACCTTCATGTCACCTCCATTCCACCTCCATATCATTATGTTTACCTCATAACTATGCTTTTCCAAAGTTTATTAATTCTTAACATTTTTAAGTGAATTTATGGCTAAAACTTAGAAAATAATATGCTTAGACTTATACCTAACAATTAAAATGAGTTTGTTGACATGTGTAGGTACAAAGGAAGCTTCCAAGGCATCCTTATGTGGCACTCTATGCTCAAATTCGAATTTGAAAAGATCATGAACCTCATGGAGAAGATCATGGACCTTATGGAGGAGATCA
>APFE030532216.1:0-17951 GCA_000404065.3 Pinus taeda | reverse complement strand
ATTTGTATATTTTTAGTAATAATTTTGATTTGTTTTGATGCTTTTAGATTTGTATTTGTATATATTTATTTATTTTTCATAATAATTGATTTGATTTGATTTATAAGTAATGTTTGACTTGTATTAATACATATTATGATTGTATTAGTATATTAATTATATTAATATATTAATATGTTCTAATTATATTAATATGGTTAAAAAAAAACATTTTTTTATTTATTTTTAGTTAAAAATTTGGATTTTCTTTAAAAATAAAAAATAAAAAAAATACTAACTTCATTTTAAGGTTTTCCTAAATAAATTTTGTCGATTTTATCAACCAATGGTGGATTCTTGTTTCGATAGCTTTAAGTTGCCATTCACATCTTTCTATTCTATGCTTTATGACGCACTAATATGCAGGACAGAATTGCCAAGCACATGAGTTATCGAACACAAACTGGGAGTATTATTTTTCATGGTTAGTTTTAAAATGGATTGAAACTTAAATCATGAATTGAGTCACTTGCAACACTTTGATTTTTCTTAAATCTGTTTTATTTGGTTAGAAATTTTTGCTTAAGAATCATGAAGGAAATGCGCAATTCTTCTTGAACAAACTTATGTTGTCTTTCTGCCAAGTTTTTTTAACAGGTTACAGGATGACAAAGTGATCATTCCGGAGACTACATTGTGACGTCCATTAGTCTTCCAAAGACTAAATTCATGAAAAATTCTGACGACAAATCCATCTCGACAACCACTACCTTCCATTTCCCTTTCTGAAAAAGATTTTGAATCCCACCAATTGTACATCCATAAAGCATGACAATTCCATATCCATTTTTCACAGCAAGAGTTCTTATTCCTCCACCATGCATTTCCTTACATTCATTTCTTACAAGCTTATTGCCATTTCCATTGTCTTCACCATTCCCCTTCATTTCCACCAATAAAACTCTGCTTGAGTCAAAGTCCTAGAGTCTATGTATCATTGAAAAAACACCTAGAGGCTTGCATGCCTTAATGGCAAGTACTCTTGCCAATGAACAATGGGAGTACATTAATATCCCTTGTTCGTTGGATCTTGTAGGTGACTCGACCACAACAAATTTATTCATACCTACAAAGATGTGTTAGGCATCCTGACTCCCATTGGAATCAATGGTGGGAGGTCTTGTGTTGGCTAGGGGCATTCATTAACGGCCACTAAGTCAACAACTTCTTGCTATGTTCGACATCGACACATTTAATCACATAGCAAGATCTGTGCCATCGAGCGTTGAAGACTTGAAGACCCATATTTTGTAGCAGATGAAGCCAATTTCCATTCATTGTATTTCCATTCATTGTATACATTGTATTTCACTTGAGGACAAGTCAATAAATAAGGCTGGGAGGGAAAATGTAACTTCTATATTTTGTATATCTTCCAAGCCTTATAGATTTTCAGCCATATACAGCAGACTCATCATATTCATCATCCAACAGCAGATTCAGCAGCAGATGCAGCAACAATAAAAGATTCACTATTCTTGATTTCATCCACCATTTTCCCAACCAAGTAAAGAAGACTACGAAAAACAGTTTTTGCAGCCGCACGTGCAGGACTCTCATCTATTTTTGGAAGGGTAAGTTAAGGTATGATATTTTCTGACTTTTAACCATTAAATTCCTTGAAAAGTTAGAATAATGAGTTTTGGAAAAACTTCACTTCCTTTCCCCTTCCTTTCCCCATTTCACATAATTTCCCAAATCATCTGTTTAAGGGGAATGATACATCCACATTTATATATCACATTCATACAACATCCACATTCGAAACCCCACTTACCTCCAAAATATATTTACTATTACATGAGCATACAAATGGCTTTGTCAAAAATATTTAAAAGTAATTGGATGCCAACACAATCATGGTTGTTACACAAGAACCAGCCATGATGCATTCCAACACAAATACTCTGCAACAAAAATCACATTATCAATATGCAAAGATCATACATTGAATGCAACAAACAAAATATGGTTGAAACACAAGAACCAACCAAGTTGTAATTCATCAAAATAATGCTTTGCAAAATTTATGTAAATGATATCATGCAGATTTTAAGCCAAAGCTCAAAAAGTAATGTAATAATAGATTGCATGAGGACATGCAATACCATTGATTGCATGAGGACATGCAATATCTTGAGTTTGGGGGAGATGTTGGGCCTCAAAATCATCCCTATTTTCACTCCATTATTCACTTATATCTTCACATTTTACCTTCATGTCACCTCCATTCCACCTCCATATCATTATGTTTACCTCATAACTATGCTTTTCCAAAGTTTACTAATTCTTAACATTTTTAAGTGAATTTATGGCTAAAACTTAGAAAATAATATGCTTAGACTTATACCTAACAATTAGAATGAGTTTGTTGACATGTGTAGGTACAAAGGAAGCTTCCAAGGCATCCTTATGTGGCACTCTATGCTCAAATTCGAATTTGAAAAGATCATGAACCTCATGGAGAAGATCATGGACCTCATGGAGGAGATCATGGAGGATAGGGTTGTGTGTCACCATTGGTTGAGAAATATGTGGGTCAAAGGAGAGAATAGTGGGTCCACATTTATGAGGTTGTTATCATAGTTTTTGTATAAATAGGAGTACCTCCTCCATTCCAAGGGGAGGACTCTTAGAGCATTGTATCCAATTTATGATGGAATAAAAGCTTCATTTGACATATATTTTCATTATGTAGTTTTAGAAATAGTTTTCCATTATGCAGTTTTAGATAGAAGTTATCTTAATGTAGTATATGGAATGGCTTGTCACTTTGTTCTTAGGAGAATTGAGCTCACTCTAGAAGGAGCAAAGGAGCATGTTGTTTCATATTAGATCTTATTTTATTTAATTGCTTAGAAGTTTGAGGATTGGTTTGATGAATGAATTTTCAATTAGAGTCTTATCAACATATGAGAGGACAACCAAGAGTCTAAGTTAGACTCTCTCTCTCTATTTGACTTGTAATTGGAATTCATGTTTTTGCTTTTATGTTTCAAGTTATTTTATTTACGCTTATGGATGAATTTTAGTTTAGTCTAGATTAGTACAAGAGAGGACAATCAAGAGACTAAGTTAGTCTTTCTCTCTTTGAATCGAAACAACAACTAAAGTTCATTCCCTTGTTTACATTTCAAGTTTCTAGTTTTATGGTTTCTCTGTGATACTGTAGGGAAGGACAACCAAGATATCCTAAGTTAGGAGCCTCTTCCCTTGCATATTGTATTGAATTGTAGATAATTTAATTAGAGATAGAATTAGTCGCCTACTCCTGCACATATAGTGTTGGCATCATCAAAAGCTTACGAGTTTCCCTGGTCGATATTTAATGCAGCAATTTAAGCCCAATAAATTGCCCAACACTCCCAGAAAACCAGGATTAACTGGACCAAATTGGGGTTGTTGAGGTTGCTGATAAGTATATCCAGGGTATGGTTGATACTGATAAACTGGGTTTTGCATAGCAGGGCCGAATTGGTACTGTCCCTAGTACATTTGATAAGTGAATTGTGGTTGACTTGTGACAACCGTACTTGGACCAGGTTTTCCTATAGGCATCTGAACTGAAGTCTGAACTGTAGGTCCTGACTGTGGTGAAGAGGCTTGAGGAGTTGATGTAGGAACAGTAGAAACTAGAGCTACCGATACTCCAGAAGTAGGTGGGGTAGATTGAACATAAGTTGCAGTAGTTACAACAACAACTTGAGGCAGAGTTTAAGGTGAACTAGGCCCAGACTGATGAACTACGCCAGGTGCAGAAGTTTGAACAGTAGGCTGGATAGGTTGCTGGGTTGGACCAGAAACCAAAGGTTGTCCAGGCTGACTTGATAACTGCACATTAGGTTGCAAAGTATGTTGATATGGATCCCACATCCTGTTCATTTCGGGGTATGGACCCATAAAAGGTTGAGCATATTGAGGACCATAATTGGGTTGAGTGTAGGGCTGATAATTGAGAGGTACATTTCCAGTTCCTTGTACAAATGGTTGACTAGAAGGTGGTTGGAAACTTTGAGTTGGGTACTCACCTTGAGGTTGATAACCTTGAGGCACGTACTGAAGCTGGAGTTGACCTTGAGGTATATATTGATACTGGGGTTGACCTTGAGGTATGTACTGAGTCTGGGGTTGACCTTGAGGTATGTACTGTCCTTGAGGTTGCCCCCCAAGCGATAAATGACTACCTTGAGGTTGCCCCCAGGTGGTAATTGACGACCTTGGGGTTGCCCCCCAGGCAGTAACTGACTACCTTATGGTTGTCCCTAGGCGGTAATTGACTACCTTGAGGTTGCAGATTTGGAATAGTACCAGACATCATAATAATTTCTTCTACGCTTGACGCTTGAGTTCTGTTATTACCAATTGATATCTCATGTTAAATTGGTCGAGGAGACGCTCCTGAAAAAGTACCAGTGAGTGACTGATACCCTGAAGGAACAGAAGGACCACCATATAAAAATGTTTCCGATGTTTGGGAAAACATAGATTACTATCTTCATATATTCAAAGGAGGATAATAACCTTTGGGCGTAAGATGAAAAGGAATTTGAGGTGGTGAAAAACTAAGACCCAAGTTTTCTAAAAAAATTGTCAATGATACATACCAAGTGTCACTCCTAAAAGGACTGTAGAAACTTGATTCATGCTCCCTAAGTTCTAAAGTTAGTTGATTTTCAGGGAGAATTATATCTTCATCTGGACTAACAAGTTCTTCAATAGAAATGAGTCTAGAAGGAAGATTTTGGGTAATGATACTTCCTACCCTGGGTGAACCAAGACCACTAGAAGTTGGAGAAGCAAATCCTGAAGATTGGGTAGGAGTAGGTTCAGCATCAGGCTCAGAAATTTTAGGTTCTTCAGCTAATTCACTAGTAGGAGAAAAACTACCATTAACTTCGGAAAGTGAAATTGGCTAAGAAATATACTCCGTTGTTTGTACTTGCTAATTAGGATGAACAATTAAGGAAGAATCTCCAGCTTCTGGTGACCCAACTCTACTGTCACTAGGTGATACAAGAGCTCGTAGCCCTTCAAGCTGGCTTGGTGTATACTCGGGAGGTTGCCCTCGAAGTCTACAGGATTGTCTTTGTAATTCAGCCACGATTAAATATTTAATTACTCACATGCAAACAAAGAAAATCTCAATAAAACCACCTAAAGTCTCTGAAGAACCAAACAATTGAATCACACGCCTAAAAAATCTAAGAGTTCAAACCACACACAAACAGTAACTTTCCGTACCAAAAACACTAGTTGGTGATGAAATCCAACATCGTAGAATTTAATACAGAAAGGGTGGTTGGAACAGTTACCCCGAAAACCTACTTAATGAAACAGACTGGCACAAGTTTCTTCACAAAACCATCTCGAGTGAAGAGAACCCCACAGAGAGTCCAAGTGAGTCTAGTCAATGTCTACTCCAGGAATAGTGAGACCCGTCCTTCACCGTCACCTTAGGAAATAACCTTAAGTTTATGGACACTAAGGTTACCAACAGTAACAAATACAACTGGGGGAACAGTCTATAATCCAATCTACCTACAAGGGCAGAGTAACAAATCTCAATCCCCTTGAAAGTTCCTCGACATGATCAATCTGAGGTTTACCAACAAGTGACCCCAGGCTCCTCGAAAATGGTTAATCCGAGGTTTACCGTTTATAATACATGCAAATCTTCTATCTTTCCCAATGAGACAGACTTGATTGTCTCAAAGGTTCATACATGATCTCGTGATTGACTCCTTTAAGAGGAGTTTCCCATATTATATCAATTACAATTGGATTTATTTCCTACTGCAAGATATAGCTACTTTTTTGTTTTAACTATCTTGGAGAGTTAATTACTCCCTACTCCAAGATACTAGCATAAGCTATATTGGTGATAAGAACCCTAGAAATAAAAAAGATTGCTAGATCAATTTTAATTAAGTGTTACTTTTATGGGTTGTTTCTTAAGTCAATAGGTATGGAAATGAAACTTTGATGGTGTGAAGACTCGACTCCAAAAACACTAAAAAATGAACCTAAGAATGATAAGCAATTCGTTTTTCCTTCGATGAATTTCTAGCTAAAAGAAAGAGTTTGAGAATGCAATTCTTTGAAAAACGAATCTTTCTTTCAACGTGTCAATGAAAAGAATTTTTTTTTGTCATTTTCAACAAGAACTTAAAATGAGACTACTAATTATGCTCACAAAAAATCCTTTTTCTTTTTCAACACTCAAAAACTGCAAAAAATGATTCTTTCAAAAGAGATTCTAGAATTTCTAGCAAACACTCAAAACTACAAAAACTAATCTTGAGATTTAAAAACTTTTTTTAAAAACCTAATCAAGATAAAAGCTTCAAATCTTTTTGAGGATGTTTTACTTAGTTATTTAGTAAACTAAGGATTAATTCGTTCAGAATAACAAATCAATAAAAAAACATCCAGCTATGTTTTCTTTTATAAAAATGAAATTCAAAACTTACAACCAAGTTCGTTCAATGATTTGCAAAGAGAAAATGAAACCTATTTCTCATCAAGGACGGATGTCACAAACCAATCAGACTCATCAAGAAGGCAAAAAGACACCAGGGTGATCTAAGGTCTCTTAGACTTCTAATCTTTGAGTCACTACAGAGACTGAGTGAAAACCAATCCAAGCATGCAAAACTTCTAGAAAATCATCTAAAACAAAGATACCAATGGAACTTACTCACAAGAGATTTTTGATAGAACACATGTGGGTTTGGGTAGACACTAAAGTTCATAAATGAAACCTAAAACTAACTGGGAGAAAACATTTTAGGTTTTTCAAAAAATTTCACAGGGTCTATAGGCTTCTAGAAGAACCAGATGCAGTATGACTCTATGCACTAAAGGAACAGTGTGGAGATGCCCGCACTGTCTTTAAAAAGAAAGTACGGTCTCCTTGAAAATTTCGAAAAAAAAATAATCCAAATCCTAAAACCTACCCAATCCCACACACATCAAGAAAAAACCAGAAACAAGAACAAGTTTCTCAAGTCACAGACAAAGGAAAACCAAAAAACCAAATTCAGTTCCCCAGCGGACTAGCCAATTTGTTGGACGGATAAATTGATCTTGCGGACAAGGCCGATCTCCCTAGTATCAAAAGATATCCAGCAACAAGTAGGACAAGCAAATCTATCTTTCTCTAAACATTTAAAGAATCATTAATAAAAACTATAGAGGTGTTTAGACCCTACCTTAAGTCCAATGCTAGTTTGTAGCATCCATCCTTCAACTGTCCGAAAGAATTTCCTTTTGAGAACCTGCAATCATAAACAAGCACACATCAAATAACACCTGCATAGCTAATATCTTAAATCATGTTCATTATGGTGATCAAGGAATCCATAAAATAAACCATAAAACACAGCTTATTGAGAAAAATAAATTTATTTGTATTAACTTTGAAATAGAAGAACCTTACAACCTTTGGTTCCTTGATGTTGTACAAGCTCTTCCTAGGGTCCAAAATAGGAATCTAATTTACTTTGAAAAGCCTCACACTCTTCCAAATGAGATCAAAGAGGTATGTAATCTCTCCTCAAAAGAGCTCAATTAGGAAGACTAAGTTCTAGCAACATTTCACCTCAAAGATATTCAGCTTTCAACCTCCCAAGTAACCAGCCCAATGCTTCATTTTATAGTGCAAAGGAAGGAGGTTACAGGTTAACCTATGAAGGGATAGAGTCCTTCTTCAAAGGGATAAGCTCTTCACATCAAGGGGTTAGCTCCTTAAGGTATGGGATGCATGAACATTAAAGGAGCGAACTTGCCACCTCAAGATTCCTTCCAGAAGCTTCCAAAAATGACTCAAAGTGAGTTTTTAAGAATATACTTTTGACTTTTTAACTTTTACAGGGGTCCACACCCATGACACAGAGACAGAGTAGTCAAGTGCATAGGGGACATGACCATTAGGTGCAGGACCGCAGGTAATGCTAAGAGAAAGTGCAGAACTAGATTTTTATAGCCTTTTGAGGGCTTTCTCTTATTTTCAAGGCTTGATATGAAGAACTGAGGTG
Organism: Pinus taeda; assembly: GCA_000404065.3. Classification (NCBI taxonomy): domain Eukaryota; kingdom Viridiplantae; phylum Streptophyta; class Pinopsida; order Pinales; family Pinaceae; genus Pinus; species Pinus taeda. The sequence continues at coordinate 9,876 of APFE030532216.1, read as the reverse complement.
TAAGACTTGCAAAGGAGGAAATTATGAGTGGTGATGGACTCACATAGATTGTAGAAAGTCAAAGTGACAATTTTTGTGCAACAAATTGCCCCCTAAAGTGCAAAGTTTGTAATAGATGAAGATAGAATTTGTCATCTAAGAAGAGTGAAGTACTTTATCATTTCAAGGATCGTCATGTGGACACCCCAGTTGGAACATGTAAAAACATTCAATGCAAAATATATATATGTGAACATATCATCAATTAGGTAGGCATTCCCATGCTCAGATCAAACTAACTAGAAAACTAACTAAACTGTTCTGATACAAGAATGGTTTTGTAATACATCATGAGTATAGACATATGTAGACACAGTATGGGCGTAGCCATCTGTTTATGAATAGCCCATTGTATAATGAATAAAAAACTTCCTCGCAGCCTGGATGGTAGAAACTAGATACAGGGTCTTGATTTCTGCTTCCTGAACTACTACTATTCTATCCATGTGAATGAATGTGCCAAAGTCGAACATGGTAGAAACCACTTGATTACTAGTCAATGATGTAAACTGTTAACAAGTGTGAGGGAAACCATCAGTAATGTCAATGGCTGTCAAAGTACTCAGTACAATCCATGAAATGTGAAAATGAGTTGATGTCGAACATATCATAGAATCCTTTCATCGAAGGTCAATGATGCAATCTGTCATTGAAGGCGAGAAACCTGCCATTAGGGCATGCAGATTCCAAGGTACTGACGATTTCTAGATCATCTTTCTAGATAATGAGCTGAAGTCGATATAAAGCAATCTATCATAAGCAAGCCCACAACACGAAATCATAGATCAAGTTTTGAAGAAATATATTTGGCAAGGACTAACTCGGGGATGGTCAAAATGGATGACAGATATTTTGCAAATGAATTGTTTATTTGAATTGACCTCTTGAACACATAACGACACTGCAGATGGTTTGGTGACAATTGACCCAAAGCTAATACCTAGAAACTGGGTGACGACTTTCAATATGGTTTGATTAACTGTTAGGCAAAGGATTTCCCAACCCAGGTAAACAAAATGTGTCATGTTCAAGAGTGGTTAACTGCTTTTCTAAAACACAAAGTATAACAAACATGTTCTTTTTCTCTCTTTTCCCCCACCATTTCTGGTAAGTACCTCTTTATTTTTGACAAGCTTGAGGAGGATAACATTTACTTGGTTATAAGCTCATCCTTTGGATGAGTCCAACCTAGTTTAAAATTAGAACCCTAAGAAGGAGTGGTTCGTTTCTGTTAAAATCGAACAGGTCCTTTACTGTTAACTTTTAATGAGTTCAGTATAGGAAAAACTCGATGTTTTTCAATTTTAGAGAGTCAGAAGAAAAACTTAAGGAAACTCCACGGGTGTCCTTTTTGATAAATTTGTGTCCCCCCCAAGCCCAAAAAAGTATAAAATAATACTTGAGAGAACCGCTTGGCCATAACGATCAAGGAGTAATTTTCATAGTTAGTGGCACCAATCTAAAAAAGTAAAAAAGAGATCGAAGACACGTCGGTTTAAAACCAATATCGAACTTGAAACAAAATAAGTCCGGCGATCTTTTCATGTTTATGCGGCTGGAAAAAAGTTGTAAGTGAACCACCTTTTAATTCTATTTAACGAGTTTAAAAGGGAAAAACTCGGCAATCTTTTCATATTTTACGAGTCAGAAAAGAGCTTAAATAGGATTCCAATGTTTCGCTTTTTCGTAGGTTTTGGAAGAGTCCAAAAAAGTGAAAAAGTATGCTCTTTGTTGAAAATGATCAATTATCCATGAAAATCCAATATTCTGCACAAAAACTCAAAACATTATTCATACCTGTTTAAAATAAATAAAAATGCATCAAAAGTTACCTTTTTAAAGTAAAAAATAAATAAATTAAAAATTCATTTATTCAAAAAAACTTATAAAAAGGGCTTTTGTAAATTCATTTTTACCATTTGACTTCAGAGTGAGAAGTGAGAGCTTTTGGGTAGTAAACTTCTTGTGAAGATTGCGGAAAATCCGTCCATTGGAATCGAAAACTGTCAGCTCCAGGTAATCCACATCACCCTTATCTTGCATTTCAACCATTTGCATTTCGTTTTTAGGCTTTAAAATTGATTTTTGAGGAGAATTTGTTTTTAGAAAAATGCTTGCAGGGGTCCATAGGTACAACACGCAGCCCTTGCGGACCTCGAATTTTTTCTACAAAGGAAAAAGTCAGGGTTCCACACCTGTTGCTTAAGACGAGTGTGGACCTATGCACTGTCCCTAACTAGCAGGTGCGGACCCCACGAAATAGGTTTTAAAAAATTCCAATTTTCTCCATTTCCGCCCAAAAATTTTGAACTAAATTGTTCTATTACATATTTTTTGCAATGTAGGACATACAAAATGCTTATTTGGTCGGAACACGAGCATGAGGATGTGGATCTAGCCGCATTAATTCATCCACCTACAATACGGGCATTAAAAGCATGCAGACTATTTAAATTCTGGGCCATACCCAGGCATGAGGGCCCAAATAGACTTCTTGCAATGGCTGGTAGACAGGTGGAGCATACAGGACCAAAGTTTCATGATTGGTGGCCACCGGCTTGAAATCGAGCTAGAGGACATATATTTCTTGGCTGGTTTGCCCAAGAGAGGTGAACGATTATCTATTTTCAGGACTAGGCCAGGTGGCCAGTTTGTCGCTAGTCTCCGATTGGAGTTTTGTAATGACCAAATAGAGGACAAAAGGATAGATATTAAAACTATCTCCTGTCCTGAACTTAAGGTTATCGCGTTCACGGTCACTAGACTATATGGAAGTGCAGCATTGCATGTAGCTACCGAATCTCAGATGCGAATGGCAGTAGATTGTTATCGAGGTACCATCTTCAACTGGTGCGCGGCCGTGTTGGCAAATGTAAAAGGCCAATTGACTAGAGCAAAGAACGGACAACTAAAATACTTTAGATATGGTTTCCTGGTTGTGAGCTTTGGTCTAGAGAGGGTACATATGTTGGTCCCACAACAGCTTTCTGTTGATGCTGGTCTTCCTCGAGAGCCTAGGATAATGCGTTGGGTTGCAGTGATGGCCCGTCATCTTGAGGAGGGTTCAGAGGTTGTCTGATTTCCACCTTAGTATTTTCGTTGGTTGATGAACCAACTTTTTGTGATTCAGGATTTCCCATATGCTAGGATGGATTATCATGGTGACCCAGACATGGCTCTTCCACTAGGAGAGTAGTGGGATGATTCAGGTAAAATCATTTTCAACACTTTCTAAGTTTAATTTTTGTTTTGTTTTGTTTTTTAAATCATCCAAAACTGATAATAAAAAGTTTTAAATGCAGATGTGGGTCCACGACGACTAGCCGCTCTCTAGCCTTATGAGAGGAGACACCCAACTGCAGCAGTGGTGACCCCACAGGACCAATCTACAGAGACCCTGACAGAATTGGAGAATCATCTAGAGCATTTGACAGCAGATATTCCAGAGACTAGCATAGATGATATACCGCTTAGGTTACAATGATATTTGATTGGGGTCCTAGGACCTTTTAGGAGGTTCCTTTGTAGGGTGGCCTGAGTAGTGGTTTCTTATTGTGATCATCACCAGGGATAGGGTGATCGCTTTTGTAGACTCAGACGACATTTTATGTCTTTTTGTATTATCATTTTTGCCGATTATAAGGTGTTTTTCAATCTATGATCGAAGACGATGTATATTTGATACACTTCTATGCTATGATATATCATTATTACTGGCTATCTTGTATAACATTTTATAGAATGTTTTTAAATTTACTGTTTTGATTATTGCAAATGTCTATTTAACATATGAGAAGCAACTGCATCTGCTAATGTATTTAAATATCTTGGAATATGCTGATATTCAATATAATCAAATTCACGTTCCAAGAGACGAACTCTCAAAAATAATCTCAATAACACTGGATTTCTAATGGCATAAACCATATTAAGTTGTAATACAACGAGTTCAGAATCTAACCTAACAATCAAACTCCGAATCCCAAATGAGATGGATTCAGATAATAACTCAATCACTGCACTATACTCTGCAATGTTATTCGTTGTTTGACTGAGGCTTACCCCATGCATAGATACTAACTCATCATAGGGTGAATAGATAACCCAAGCTGCGGAAGAAATGTTCCGTGTATTATGACAAGCACCATCAACAAAACCGATATATGTTTGAAGAGACGTTGACATCTGCAATATCAAGAGTAAAATCAAGATAAGCATGAATAACGATAAAATCACTCTCTAAAGTAGGCACACATTTCTAATATAAAACACACCAGCTAGAAAGAAACTAATCTAATAAAAATCTCCACACCAAGGTTTAAGCATAATATCTCTTCAGATAAAGTCCATTTTTGGGTTTACCCAAAGAGACACCGTCAAAATCTACCAATTCATAGGCCCCTTTTGCTAGCTTTCGCTTAATAATATAAGGACCATGCCACATAGGTACAAATTTTCCAGCCTCTAGTTTATTGTTTGCTTGATCATATAGTAAGACTAGGTCTCCTTCCAAAAAATTACGAGGTGTAACATTTCAGTCGTACTGAGCTTTTATTCGTTTCACATGAGTTTCGATTGCTAATGCAGCATCACATCAATTCTCATCTAGTTGAGCTAAGTACAACAAATGTTTCTCCTCTTCGGAAGTGGCTGGGAGTAATTTTATGGCTATTTGTAATGACGAAATTTCACATTCAATGGGTAACACTGCTTCCAAACCATAAACCAGTTGAAAAGGAGTGAAACTAGTTGATGTTTTTACTGAGATTCGATATGCCCAAAGTGTTGAAAATAACATGTTATGCCAATTCGACCTATGAATACCAATGATTTGTTGGATCATAGTGACTAGAACTTTATTGATATCTTCGACCAGACCATTAGCCTGTGGGTAATATGGAGTAGAACTATCATGACGCAGGCCAAGTTGATCTGTCAGTTCAATCATCATGATGTTTTGAAAATTACTCCCATGATCAGTAATAATAGCTTGAGGAACACTGAATCTAGTAATTATATGATTGAAAACGAGAATTGCAACAGTTTTGTCATCTCCTAAAAATGTAGGCATCGCCTCGGCCCACTTAGTAAAATAATCTACCACAAGGATGATATACGCATGCCCCTCGGCCGAGTGAGGGTTACATGTAGTAAAGTCGATACCCCACTTTGCAAAAGGATCGACAACAATTATTGGGTGGAGAGGAGCGGGTGGAGCATGCATTTTACAATAAAAAATTTGACAATTGTGGCATTTCTGGACTACATAGATACAATCTTTGAATAAGGATGGTCAGAAATAACCAGCGTGCAATATCTTTTGGGCTGTGGCATACCCAGAAATATGACCATGACATGCTCTAGAGTGACAATCATTCAGAACCTTTTCAAATTCTTCATGAGTTAGACAACGTCGGAAAACAGAATCCACCCCACGACGATAAAGTGCATCTCTAATAATATTGTATTGTTGGGATTGGAAACGACCTTTTCTTCACTGAGATCGTGAGATTTCAGGCCAAAAAGCTTAGGTTTGGAGATAAACAATAATATCTCCATACCATGGATCAAGAGTACTGATAAGAAACAAGGATTCGTTCGCAATGGGTTCTTCCGCTACAGTTTCAGTATTAGTACGCAGGAAATCACATACCAGTTCCGCAAAAAGCAAAGATTTCTTTGCCTTGGATTTTTCAAACTCCAAGTAAAATTCCTACATGATAACTATCCATTTGGAATACTTGTCCCCTAGCAATTTTTTGGTCAGGATATACGTGATAGGGTTACAGTATGAAATTACCATGGTTTTTCGTAATAAGATGTAGTGACGAAATCTTTGGACAGCTTGAATAGCTGCCAAGGCCAGTTTCTACACATGCGAATACTTAAGCTCAGTCGGATTCAGGGTTCTACTAAGATATTAAATCACATGTTCACGGTTGAATTCATCTTCCTGAAGTAAAACCATCCCAATGGTGGAATGAGAAGCGACGAGGTACAAAAATTAATCCTGGTCGTAGTTGGGAGGATGCAATAATGGTGCATGGGTCAATGCGTATTTAAGTGCATCAAAAGATTTGTTAGCTATCTCATCCCAAAAGAATGGAGTATTCTGCTTCAACAACCTGGTAAAACCTTTTTTTATCTCGGCGTAGTTAGGAATGAAACGACGTAAATTTTTTTCTTTCCCTTGCAAACTTTGGAGTTGGCGGAGAGTCGAAGGAGGAGGTAATTTGACAATAGCTTCAACCTTCGAGGGATTGACATGAATGCTAGCTTTTGAAATGACAAATCCCAGTAAACGACCCGTTTCTATACAGAAAACACATTTGTGTGGATTGAGTCTAATTCGATAATGCCTACATCTCATAAATATTGCTCGTAAATGAGTGAGATGATCGGCCCTTCGTAATGAATGGGCAGGTAAATCATCGAGATAAGGCTGCACAATGTGCTTGATGTCAAGAAATGCGTAAGACATAGCCCTTTGAAAATTTGCTCCAGCGTTCTTCAACCCGAAAGGTAATTTGCAATAAGCAAACATCCCCCATGGAAAAATGAAAGCAGTTTTAGGTTGATCAGCAGTAAGTATGTTGATTTGATTGTAACCAGAAAAACTATCCATAAAGGAGAACATTTCACTGTCGGCACAATCATCTATAATTTGATCGATATACGGGTTGGATAATTTTCTTTAGGACAAGCTCGATTAATATCCCTACAATCGATACATATTCTTATTGTTCCTTGCTTTTTGTTAACAAGAACAATATTCAATACCCAATCCGTTAAGGGAATTGGATAAATGAAACCTGCACGAAGTAATTTCTCAACTTCAGCTTTAATAGCAGCAGCTTTTCGTGGATGTATCTGACGCAAGTGTTGCCGGACATGTTTAGCATCCGAGTAAGTTTTAATTTCATGGACAACAATTGATGGATCGATTCCTAGCATTTCTTCATATAACCAGGCAAACACTTCGTGGAATTCTTGAAATAGGGCTTTATAAGTTTAGGTTTCATCATCCGTACATGAAGCACCTATATGAATGTTTTCAATAATATTGATGAAACAATAGCAGTCATGGCATAAGACCAATTGCAACCCAAGAGAAGGTTGTAATCTAGAGGGGCATCAACTGCTTCCACATCTAGATTTACAGTTTTGCCTTCAACCCCTATAGGTAAATCCTGCAAAATGCTAAAAGGATGGAACCCTCGGCCATCAAAAGCCTTTAGAATCATCGTGGACTAATTGAGTGTCGGAGAACCAAGCGATCTCCAACACTGGATCGACATAATACATGTAGAAGCTCCCTCATCAATCACAGTCCGAAAGCAACGTCTGTTTTTGACTAACACTGGAATCTGGAAAGCCATTTGATGAGGTAGGCGGGGTGTACTATTCTCTAAATTGAATATTATTAGGTTTGAAGCCTGAATATCAACAGCTCCAATAGCTGACAATAGTAATTTACATTGTGCTGGGCATGATTGCAGCACCTCCAAAGCCGACATTGCTGAAGGGGAAATAGCTAAGTCTTCAATAGTGTTATAATTCTGAGCAGCTCTCGCATGTGGATTGAAAGCTAACTTCCGAAGTATACTTTTAGAAGGGGGTATGATTACTAAGTCAGGGTTAGGTTTCTCGATCTATAGTGGAACAGAACCAAAAAGAGTTGAAGTTGATTGGTTTGAATTAGAAGATTCCGCTTCTTTACCACCAACAAGTTTTTTACTACCATAATCTTACGATCTTGTCGCAATCCTGACATGAGATATCATCATAATGGGTTCTTCTGAGGCATTTGAGGAAGAACCGATCATCTTACTAACTTGGCTAGGGAAAGGATCCTTCAAGACAGCAGGAATTTGAGAACCTTTGGCGATTTTTGAAACCTCGGCTCGATGTGGGTAGTCTCTTGTAAAATGCTCCTCATCACAAATGAGACAATGATAGAGAGGTTTATGTTTCTCGTCAGTAGATTCATTTTTATCTGATTTCTCTTTTGAGTTTTGTTTATTTTTCTTCTTTCCATTCTTTTTACCGCCATATTTTGATTTGGCCGTAGATGATTCTACGACATGGATATTGGCAGGAATTTCAGCAGAAGAGTCTCCTGTCAAGGAATCTGGTAAAGTTATAATAGGAGAAGAATTCTTGGAAGATTTCTTCTTGCTTTTGGTTCTAACTAAACCAATCATACCATCAGCGGCATGAGACCCTAAAGGAGCTGCAGTTATTTGATTGTGTTTCAGAAGGTCAGGGACTTTTTCATGTAAAGTACCTGACTGCGTATAAACAAGGTCAAGGTACTGAGCCTGAGAAATTAATTGCTCTTCATTAACAACTCCTGCCTTAGCTACATCTTCAGTGATTTTAGCTAATAATGATTTAACAAACCATTCTGCTAAAATTTGATCTGGAATATAAAATTTCACTAAACATCGTCTACGTCGCCATTCATGAATATGATCTGAAATATATGTGGACGTTGACTGTTTTAATGAAGTTAATAATTCTGTGCCATTGTCATATCTGACAGGCAACTGAAAATGAGTTAAGAAAGAAGCGGCTAACTGACTAAAATTATAAAAAGAGCCTCGTGGTAACTCAATGTACCATTTGGCAGGACCAATCAAAGTGCGTTGAAAAAGACGTAAGCAAATCGAATCATTAATAATGGAATTAGATGCACACCAGAGGTGATAAGTCATCACATGATTTGACGGATCTTCTCTTGACTTACCCTCAAACTTCAGGATATCCCTGGGCAACTTATTAGGCATTAGCGGCCAATACGGAAGATAGTTAGTTGGATCGTTCGTAAGGTGCGACAAATCAGGTAAATCCAAAGTTGCAATAAAAGGTAATTGACAGTTAGGGTCTCGAAAACCTTGGGTCACAAGACCAGCCCCAGGAGGAGGATATCTAGGATAACTTGGAATTGGATTTGCATTGGGAATATTATATCCTCCAAGAAAACCAGGATTAACCAGACCAAATTGGGGTTGTTGAGGTTGCTGATAAGTATATCTAGGGTACGGTTGATACTGATAAACTGGGTTTTGCACAGCAGGACCGAATTGGTATTGTCCCTAGTACGGTTGATAAGTGAATTGCGGCTGACTTATGACAACCGTACTTGGACCAGGTTGTCCTACAAGCATCTAAATTGATGTCTGAACTGTAGGTCTTGACTGTGGTGAAAAGGCTTGAGGAGTTGATGCAGGAACAGTAGAAATCAGAGCTACCGATACTCCAGAAGTAGGTGGGGTAGATTGAATAGAAGCTGCAATAGTTATAGCATCAGTTTGAGGTGGAGTTCGAGGTGAACTAGGCCTAGACTGATGAACTACACCAAGTGTAGAAGTTTGAACGGTGGGCTAGACAGGTTGCTAGGTTGGACCAGAAACCAAAGGTTGTCTAGGCTGACTTGATAACTGCACATTAGGTTGCAAAGTCTGTTGATATGGATCCCACACCATGTTCATTCTGGGGTATGGACCCATAAAAGGTTGAGCATATTGAGGACCATAACCGGGTTGAGCGTAGGGCTGATAATTGAGAGGTACATTTCCAGATCCTTTTACAAATGGTTGACCAGAAGGTGGTTGGAAACCTTGAGTTGGGTACTGACCTTAAGGTTGATAACCTTGAGGCACGTACTGAAACTGGGGTTGACCTTGAGGTATATATTGATACTGGGGTTGACCTTGAGGTATGTACTAATTCTGGGGTTGACCTTGTGGTATGTACTGAGTCTGGGGTTGACCTTGAGGTATGTACTGTCCTTGAGGTTGCCTCCTAGGCGGTAACTGACTACCTTGAGGTTGC
>APFE030532215.1:51374-109989 GCA_000404065.3 Pinus taeda | reverse complement strand
CACCTTAACTTGATCACTACCTTGGTAAGATTCTTGTAGAGTCTCCCAGGCAGCTTTGGCAGTTTTTGCTCCTGATATTCTTGGAAATAAGCTCTTATCAAGAGCTATCTGAATGTGAAACAAAGCTTGAGCATTCTCCTTCCTTGCTTCCTTTCTTGTTGTTCTTTCATTGGCTATAAGAGCATTCCAATCAGCTGGATCCTCATATCGTGATTCAACAATCTCCCACAAATCTTTTCCAATCAAAAATGTTAGCATCTTAATGCACCAATAATCATAATCGTTCCCATCAAATTTTGGAACTAGCATCTGGTTAGAATTCGACATGATTAACTTTGGCGAAATTCCAACAATACAACTTTAACCCAAAATAATTTTACCTGCTCCGATACCACTTGTTGAATATGAAATGAATTATTTCAAGCAAATTAAGAAACTAACAATACTATGAAGAACAATACATATAAAAAATATAGATAAAACAATTAAAAAACACTGTGTGAGCTAGAAACTGCTGCAAATCTCATATATTGATTCAACTGGTAACTACATTATTAAATAGTAAAACTATTACTAAAATCAACTCTGGAATAATTCTACTGCAATTACAACTAATTTTTAGCACTTTCCAGCAGCACTGACCACCCTAACAATCTGCTGCTTTAATCCCTAACAATCTTCTGCTTTAATTTTGCAGTGAACACAAAATCTGTTGGCTACTTTGTCAGCATTTTACATAACTAATTAAACATTAATTCTAACATAAAGGTCTTTCGAAATTCAACGCAATAAATATTGGCAAATTTCAGATTCGGACAAGGTTTGACAGCAGTTTTTATTATTATTAATTATTGAATTAATAAATTCACGAATAGTTACAAAATCCTACACTTCAGAAGATTAGACTAATTCGCTTCACAGCATAATATGGCCTTAAAGAAATTTCCTTTGGTCAAATTTGTGAAAATAGCTTTCCAATTATTTAATAAATAAAAGGAAAAACAAAAGAAAATGTTGATTGAGGGGTAAAAGAACGTAACGGTTAAACCAAAAATATTATATATATATATGGCATAACAGTCTTAACTACCGTATCTTTTTCTGTGGAGATGCCATTTTTTCTTCCTAAAACATAATGGTTTAGAGGTCTTTCGAAGTTCAACACCACAATAAATATGGGCAAATTTCAGATTCGGGGAAGTTTGAAAGCCGTTTTTTATTTTTAATAAGTTTTGAAACTATTAAATTCACCAATAGTTCCAAAACCCTACACTTCGAAAGATTACATTAATTAGCTTCACAACATAATATTCCCTTACCAAATTCCCTTTGGTGAAGTTTGGAAAGAAGCTCTCTAATTATATTAATTAAATAAAAGGAAAAAAAAAAAAAAGTAAAGTAGCTTTCTAATTAAAAGGAAAAAAAAAAAAAGAGGGTGATTAAGGAGTAAGGGAAACAAAAGGTTCAAAAAATAATGTAGGAAAATAGGGAGGGATAAACTCTATAGAAGAGGGGGCACTTATTTTTAACTTAGAGATGAAATAGAAATAATTTTCAATTCATAAATGGATCTGAGGCACTCTAATTATTTCATTATAATTATATATATATATATATATATAAAAGGCATTGGTTTCATGATTTATGAGATATTGTTTTACATGGTTCTGAAGAACCCTTAAGTCAAACTTCCTATAAGGCCATTAAGTCAAACTTCCTATAAGGCCATGACACAAGATCAACACTATCAACTTATAGCGAACATAAAGGAGGATGTAGCTACATTGTCTATCATTCAAATATGTTTGGATAACAACATTTTTCCCAATATTGTAGCACCAACCAAGTCTAAAGAATCTTGAAAAATACAGAAATGACATATAATGAAAGGGGGAGAACAACCAATCAACGTGGCCTTGCAATTCTTGATCAAGCGACTATTGTGATAGAACTAGAAGATTTTGGTATTATAGTAAAACTTGGAGAATTTGTCGAAGAGCTCGCTAAAGCAAAAGAAGATAAAAAATAAATTGAGATTGTGATTGTCCTAAACATTATAAAAATGTTTGTTGAAGAAATTGTTGAAGAAAAATGTATCTTTGTTTGAGATGCAGAGCTTGAGCATGAGGAATAAAATGAATTCCACTATGAAAATACAATTGTGGATGATGAAATTTAATATGTCTTCACAATAGTAGAAAAATGTAAGGAAAACCTAGTACTGAATGTTAAATTTGATTATGAAGTTAAAATATCAATTAATATGCCTTTGAAATACTAGAAAAATGTGAGGAAAACTGGTAGTGAATGTTAAATTTGATTATATGAGGTTAAAATAGCAATTCTTGAAATACGACTTGCAAATTCCAACTATTTTGAAGATGAAGTTTGGTATGTAAAAAATGTCATAATTGTAATAGAAGTAGGAACTAAAAAAAGACAGTCATCAGAGTTGTTGAAGACTTTTGTGATGGTGGAAGAGGAGATAAAACAAAATGAATATAGTTGAAGAATTTTGTGATGGTGGAAGAGGATATAAAACAAAATGAAGATATTATTTTTGATCTTATAGTGGTTCAAAAAAAATTTCAATCAATACGTGGAAATATAGAAGAAAAATCAGATAAAGACAACAATAAAGATGATGAAATATTGAAAGGAATATGAGAGTAGAGATAAAGTTCAAGAAAAAGAAAAAGTATGTAGAATATAAAGTTTGGATCAAAAGGAAGAAAAGTTTAGCACAACATAGAGTCGTGGACAACTTGCACCAACATGTAAAGCAATTTTTTAATCATCTCAAGTATTTTAAACTTAGCTCACACTCAAAGAAACAATAAATAGTCTTCATAATTAAAGGGGAGTGCTAGATATATTTACTCCTAGATTATTCATAGATTTTGGTAGTTTACATGTATTACATGTAGGTTCTAAATTTTGGAAAGGGTTAGGCATGCATCTAAGATATAAAATTAGTATCGTAATTATTAAAATTCTAAGATCCTTCTAAAGCATCTCTCCATGATATCTTGTGTCTATCTTGTAGTATTGTGTGAGTTATTATCATGAGGGCTTCACTCAATGAACATCTAACATATCATGTGCATTCATGACGTACTAGAAAATACTTTTAATTTGACTACATATTCGAAAATATATCTAAAAATCACATTATTTAACCCCATAATAATACGAACCCAATACACTTTCCCAATTTAAAAAACCTCTACATTTTCTAGATATTGTAGTTATCCATTTTTTTATTAACAATTTTCATTCCTCTTTATATTTTTTCAATGAATTACAATTCCATTTTTTATACTTGCCAATATAAAATCCCTTTACCCCACTTTATATGCTTAATATATTATGTCTTTTTCTCCTCAATATATATCCCGCAATATGAAAGCACATGTTATGATATTGCTCCTCCAGTTAAGCCATGATGTTTATTATGTTAACTACCGTAGCATTGTAGTTTCTTCATGTTTCCTTCATAGAAGTCCTTCATACAAGTGTAGTATACTCACTTGAGGAATGAGAATATCACAAAGGTGGAGCCATAAATTTCAATACAATTGTTTTAGTGTAAGACATACACTAAGCATGCCCTATATCCTATACTAAAAAAATATCATATGCATATTATAATTATGAGGAATTTAATCTATGATGATTGCTAAAAGTGTGCTAATTTCGAAAACTTGTGTGAGAATTTTTGTACCTGCTAGTGATATGCATTGATGATCCCTTTTCACAATGTTTTAAATGTGACATACAAAGAGAAAGGTTTTCCTAACTCTAGAATTTAACCCATCCCATTGATGAAACTTGAAAATGCAATAGAAGAACTTCAGGGAGAACACACCATAGCAGGGGTTTTAGTGAAAGTTTTTAATGTTAAAGAATTTTGCATAATAGTATTTTGTTGCAATCTTTTCCATTCAGCAAGCAGCTTTTGGAGAAATTTTGAACAACTTACCATTATAAATAGAAAAATTAGGCCACCTAGAAGTTATAGCAAGGAATTTTTTGTAGTGCACTTTTTGGTAACACATGAGTGTATCTCTATAATGTCTATACCAGTATACATGCTTAGACTTAACAAAAAGTACTAGTTCTAGTTCAAGTATTAAGCAATGGATATGTCAATTACTAACAGAGTGCACCTATGCTCATAAATAATATGCAATAGGTCATTATGTTTTGTATTATAACACAATGTTGTTGGGATAACATTTAAGCATAAACATTTCGCTTTTTTATTTTAAAAAAATTAATGTTTAATACATGTTTAGCACACCATTACATTTTAAGAGTATAAAAGCATCATCCCTAAATATGTAGTTTGTTTTGTTCACTAAACTATGGTTGACATGAATCAATGACCTGTCACAAGGAATACCTCGGCAATGCACACATTGATCATCAATCCAAAGTCACATGGCCTCATATTTGTTTTAGTTAAAGCATGGGTGAATAAAAAATTATAAAGCATTGGTGTGTTTTGTTTATTCAAAATCATTGGTGTGGTTAATTTACTTTGAGCATAGCTGAGTTTCATACATATATGCATCATAATATTTTAAATGGTAAATATAATTGTTTAAAGTGATACTACTTTTCATAATGATAGCAATTATAATGTAATATAATTTATAGACATCTTTACATTCTCATAAAAAATCATGGTATCTATTTTTATGGTTGGAAATTCTTAGTAAGTTAAAATAACAAAATGCATATATTTAATAATTTTGTTTTACAACAATGAAAATCATCTTATATATAATTAATTGACATCATTTTACAACATTTAACATTGAAATATCATTTAAAACCATTTTTATTCTATATATGAATAAGATACCTATTATCAAACAAAATAAGACATCATAAAAGTTAACAATTATCAAAATGTAACAAACATGTATTTATCACACTTCGTAGCCTATTAGCATCAACTGAAACAATATGTCGAATACACTAAAGAAAATGTTGACGAATACACTAAAGAAAATGTCAACATGTCTTTGTTAACTTATTATTCCTTCCATTTCATTTTTTAGACTAGAGAATCAACCTTATCTTATGTATTGAGTGTTTTGGTTTCCTTAAATTTTGTTTTTCAATGGAAACCTAATAATTTGGGTTGCAATAGATTAAAACCTCATTTTATCTTTGACCTTACTTTGGTATAGTTTACACAAATACACAATGAATGAAATGAAAAATACATAGGTTAACTATAAAATTTCAAATATATAATTTAAATTTAATAGTAAATAATCATTTTATATTTACTATTTTTAATATATTTTTCTATTTACATTATATCAAAATCCTAAATGTTTATATTGCTTTATTTATATATATTTAAGTGGATATTTTTTAAAATAAATTATATTTCACATTAATTATTATATTATAGATATATATCCTTACAATATAGTTAAAATTATAATTTATTTTTTTAATTAAAATTCTAGGTGTTCAATCTATACACTTATAAAAACATATACATTATATTTAACCTAATAAATAAAATACACATTCAAATTCGTATAAGAATAGACAAATTCTATAAATAAAGCATATACATATATGTTAAAATCAATTCTTTCTTATTTTTTATGTTATACTTAATTGAGTGTAAAAGTAGATCAATTATTGAAATCGATTCATTTTTTTTATTTTTTAATCTTTCTTATGTTATATTTAATTGATTGTAAAAGTATCTCAATTATTTCGATATTTCTATAGTTATTTTTCTTTATCATTAACACATCATTAAAAAAACCATTATTAACTTATAATCATTCTTAAATATTAATATAAAAATAATTTATCCGTTTCAGAAATTTATGAAAAAATTCCCTTTGTCAAAAATTTATGAAAAATACAGCAAGTTTACCAAAATTTCCACTTTACATGTATTTCAAAACTTTATAAAAAATAAAGCAGCTATCCCAAAAATTTATAAAATTTGATCATAAACAATTTCTGCGAGAACATATGTGTCTCATTATATTTGACTTGGGAATCATGATGTATCATTTCTATTGAACACTGCATAATATAGTATTTCGGCTCCTATTCCTTAATCGTTGATCGTTTGTGAGTAATTTAATTTACTATGTCTTAAATTATCTTTACACGAGTCGTCGCAAGGGCCCACCACTGATCCTAGACCAGTTTTATCAAATCAATTTAGTTATAAATTTAATACTGAATGTTTGGTATGTGTTAGTTAAGTTTGGATTTAGTATTGAATGCCTGTAGTTTTCATTTAACCGTTTGTTATTTGTTTTTGAATTGAATGGTGCTTCCAATCTTGCTTATTATTGATCAGAGAATTAACGCTAAAATTTAAATTTATTGCATTATTACAGGTTGGGTTTGAACGAGACATTTTTCCGATAATGTGTGATTGTAGACCTTAAGTTGAAATTGTGAGCAAAGAAAGCTCTTTTGAGCCAAGCCATTGTTAGAGTTATTTGAGTTAATATTTGGTTGAAATTAGGATTAAGGAAAGTTATGTTATCGTTAGATTTGTTCTGAGTGGTTCATCTGAGAATATTCATTAGATTTAAATAAGATATAATTCTGGTAATATTATGTCACTACTCATATATATAGTAAATAAAAAAATAATTTTACTTCTTACCTGCATTAATTCTCACATTACATTTACTGCTGACTGGAGGTAATAACACTACCTGCGAATC
Source organism: Pinus taeda (assembly GCA_000404065.3). NCBI lineage: Eukaryota > Viridiplantae > Streptophyta > Pinopsida > Pinales > Pinaceae > Pinus > Pinus taeda. The sequence goes on along the minus strand of APFE030532215.1, from coordinate 103,261 downwards.
ATAAAGTATTAATAGTTTTATTGTTATTATTTGGTGACGATGATTTTACATGGCAACACCTCGGACTTGACGGGATAGTCATGCCACCTTGGCGCTCCCACTACTATCTGTCAGCTGACTTTAATGCTTCGACTGACTTGTGAATACGGAAGGTGATCCACCTGTAATCCGGACAAGGACACCTGGTTCTCTTGCGATCTTCCCTGATACGATTTTTGGGAAACTGGTTACGGTAGCTGAAGGTAGTGAATGCCACAGCTAAGCCCGCCATAACCTCGGGATCATACCAGTGATGAACGTTCAGGATTCGAGGTCTGGGATCTACGGTGGTAATTGTTTTCGCGCCGATTGAAAAGGTTACCTAGGGTTTTTGGTCTGCCATTTGCATGGGTTAACTTGCGAGACGACGCTCCCTCGCTGCACAGTTCTTTGTCGAAACGGTCATGGCCCTCTTGGGCTTGATCCAGCTTCCGCCTAAAACCCTTCGCTGCTTGCCTTCGGTTGATGGCCCTCTTCAGTCGAGGACGAGGTCGATACTTCGCTGCGTTGAATGACAGAGCTTCTGCGACCTCAGGTGACTATCGTTTTTCTTTAGCATATATGAGTTTTCTGTTATCTTTCGTTTGCCATAATGGAATTGATTTATTGCTGCTATGCGTGTCTGTTCAGGGTACCCAGCGTGAAAGGCCACGACAACAGGAGTTGCAGGGGTTTAATCGGTCTGCAAAAGCCGGGTAAGTGTTCTAGACATGGTCTCTGAATTCATTTAACTTGGAATCGGTCCTGAATGTCATTTCTTTCCATGCCAGGGGTTTTGTTCTCCTCCGTTATGATTTACTCGAGACGTGAAGCTCTCGACGACATTTTTGTTACAGAGGGTTTGATTCATTGTGAAACCCTAGGTGGTTTTTGTATTTTAAATGGTCTTACTCGAGCTTACTCGAGGACCTGAGTGTAATATTGTGTTTCCTTTTTCCTTTGAATAGTATGAAGCCACTCGGCAAACTTATTCATTTACTGGTACGGTGTTTTCGGTGTATTATTTGGTTACAGGGCTTACACTGTAATGTACTCTGATTTTATATATACCTTTGGCTCTAATATATGGCATTGTCGTTTACGGTTAATGTATCTGGACATTGAGCAGTTCATTCATGTGCTTCTTTGTTACTTATCTTATGGCATGGTTTTCTTACAAGGGTTTTACGATCTTAGTAATCGCCGTCTTGTATCACAGAGATACCTCTATTTCTTTTCCGTGGATAATTACTTCAACCATAGTAGTTTTAAATGTAAATGTCCGTTGTGATTACAGTGATTTTGTCCATCGGTTATCGATTTATTTCTACGGACTTTGCTGTAGGTTTTGTTGCCGGGTATATGCGTATCTTTATTTGATGACTTCTTTACCCGAAAGTCCGCTCACGTCTTATGGTTCATACATGTTTATTCTCCTGAATATATACAGGGTTCTGTCAATAGTCGGTCTGCAATGGTTATTCATGATTTACTATGTATATGAATGTTTATTTATAGGTCGTCTATCACTTTCCAAGTTATTATACTAGATTTCCCACCTCGGTCACTCAAGGCATTCACTTATTTCCTTTTCTGGTTTCGCATCTGTACTATGCTTAACCCAGTTACCTATGCCTTCGTGATGGAGGCGTGAGACGTATTATAAGGCCAGAAAGCCCCTCGACCTTACGTCTTATGGCTCTGATCATTAATGTTGCTAAATGTGTTTAATATACAGGTTATAATGGAACCCGGAATTCATCTTACCGAACTTTTCTATGGTTTACTGTCTTTTGTATTACGCGCATGGATTGACAGTGTTTACTTTATTCAATTGTATTTCTATGATTGCCATGCATAGCATTATATTTACTTGTTATTTCCTAATATGGTACTGGTCATTCTCAGGATATTCTCTGATTCGGACTTATCCAGTAAAATAGATAAAAATTATCTCAGTCCATTATATAATTCTTTTATAGAAACAGTCCTACAGGTTTTGTGATTAATCTTCTTTTCCATTAATCACAACCCTCACAGACTTACAGTGAACTCTAGTAACTTTCGTAGATCTGCTATGAGTTCTTGTTTACAGTTAATGATAATCTACGCAGTTTTTCTATGAAGCCTCATTTATTTTAATAATAACCTTAACAGATTTACTATGAATTCCTCACTTACAGTTCTCTAATAACCCGACAGATTTGAAAAGAATTCCTCAATAAATATTGTAGTCATAGTGTACTTACCTGTACTGCACTTTCTTAGTTTCTGAACCCTTCTACACTGGAGAAACTCATTTAAAGCTTGTTATCCTCCCAACCACGAGATCAGTCACTCAGATCTGATTCTCTCCCCCAAGCTCACTTGCAGGCCACTGCCTTCAGCAAGATGATGCACGCTAATAGCGATGCAGAGTAACGCACAGTAGCGCTGGTACCATCTGGTCCTCACCAGACATAGTACCCTTCCTCTGGTTCTTGTCTCTCTACCTTCTCCTGTCTGTTCCTTAACAACCCAGGTCTCTTTTCTTTTTCCATTTCTATGGAAGAAAAGTAGTTAGGGTTGCCCCTTGTTTGCTGGCAACCGTTTCTTTTAATTAGACAAGAGGAAGTAAATAACTTTTCTCATAAGGCTATTTACAATATTATTTAATCCATCATTTGAACTAATAACATTTCAACATGAAATAGTAATAATTCTGGTTTTCATATTTACCTAGTATGGTAATTCGGAAAATTATTCATATAACTGTTTGGGTCATTACATCTCCTCCCCCTGAGATTGGACACCGTCCCAGTGTCTTACAGTCATAAACAGGTCTGGATATGTTTTCTTCATCAATTCTAGGTCTTCTCAAGTGGCCTCCTCAGGCCCAAAATGTCGCCATTGTATCTTAACTTGGGTAATAACTCATTTCCGCAGCTGCACTTCTCTCTGGTCGAGAATGCTCAGCGGTTCGACCAGTACTTCTCCTTCCGGTTCGACCTGCATCACACAATTTCCTAATTAGTTTCATTTCAAATGAAATTCTTGCTGAATCTTTATTATAACAATAACCCCACTTGTATATCCTGCCATCGGATTACATGCTTAGGGTCATACACATACTTCTTTAGGACTGAAACATGGAATACGTTATGGACCCGGATGTGACTTGGCAAAGCGAGCTGGTATGCCACCGGTCCGACCCTTGCCAGAATCTGAAAGGGTCCACAATATCTGGGCACCAGTTTAGCGCACCCATCCCACTGCAAAGTACTTCTCTTGGCTTGAATCCTAATATACACATGATCTCCAACCTGGAACTCCTTAAATCGTATTTTCCGATCAGCGAAATTCTTTTGTCTATCCTGGGCCGCCTTCAAATTAACACGCACTCTTTTCACCATATCCTCCATCTCTTTAAGCATTTCAGGTCCTAAACTTAATTTATCCTCAGGCCCTCCATAACCTCAAATGGACTCATTTGCGTTGAGGTGTGATACCCATTGTTATACGCAAATTCCACCAAATGTAAGTACTCTTCCCACCGTGTGGGTTGTTGCATAACATAAGCCCTTAGCATATCTTCTACTACTTGGTTCACTCTTTCCGTCTGTCCATCAGTTTGTGGATTGTAGGCTGTGCTAAAGTTCAGTTGAGTGCCCAAATCAGTAAACAGTGTTTTCCAGAAAGCTGAGGTGAATTTCACATCCCGATCGGAGATTATTGTTTTTGGAAGGCCGTGCAATTTGAACACATTCTGCATAAAAATGTGGGCGATTTGTGCAGCTCTGTATGTAGATTGCACTGGTATGAAATGTGCAGCCTTGCTTAATTTGTCCACTACTACCATAATGGAATCATTGTTTTTCTTTGTTCTAGGTAACCCCGTAATAAAATCCATGGAGATGATTTCCCATTTCCATTTAGGAATGGGCAAGGGTTGTAACAGTCCTGCTGGATGCTGATGTTCGGCTTTAATTTGCTAACATTCTAAGCACCGTGCCAAGTATTCCACAATATTTCTCTTCATTCCTGGCCAAAAATATTCCTTCCGGATTGCTGTTATCATCTTTTGATAACCCGGGTGGCCAGCATAATGACTGATGTGAAACTCATCCATGATCAGATTTTTAATTTTGCTTTGATTGGGCACATATATTCTCTCCTTAAAGTAGATTAATCCAGCATCATTTATCGTATATTCTTGTTGATTGTCCCCTCCGACAGATTGCTGTATTTGTTGTTTCAACTGCTGATATTCTGCATCTTGGTCTGAAATTTCTTTTATTATGCCTAGAAAGGGGTTTTTCCATCCACTAATGGAAACTTCATACAAACTTTGTATTTTCCTGCTTAAAGCGTCTGCCACTCTGTTTGCTTTCCCTTGCAAATGTTTTATATCAAAGTCGAAACCACTTAGGAAGTCCATCCACCGCGCTTGCCTAGCGTTTAAAGTAGGCTGGCTGAAATAGTTGGTCAAGCTATGGTGGTCGGTGAGCAGCAGAAATTTTCTGCCCATAAGATAATGCCGCCACATCTTCAGATCATGTATAACAGCAGCCAGTTCCAAGTCATAGGCGGAATATCTCTGTTCATGTTCTTTCAATTTACGTGATTCGTAAGCAATCACCCTACCTTCTTGCATTAAGACTCCTCCCAATCCTTCCTTACTTGCATCTGTACAGACCACATAATCCTTATTAGGATCTGCTATACTGAGAATAGGTGCCGTGGTGAGCAGATGCTTCAGTTGCTCGAAACTTTTCTGGCAACTTGAGGTCCAATGGAATGATTTTCCTTTCTTCTGTAGTGAGGTAATGGGGAAAGCTACTTTGGAGAATCCTTCTACGAATCTCCTATAATAACCAGCCAATCCCATGAAAGACCGGACGTCCGCTACATCTTTTGGCACAGGCCAATCCATTATGGCCTTTATCTTTTCCGGATCCACTGCAATTCCTTCTTTTGTGATCACGTGACCCAAATATTGGATCTCCTCCTTAAAGAAGTCACACTTACTAAACTTCACGTACAACTGATGTTATCGAAGGGTCTGTAATACCATTCGAAGGTGTTCATAATGTTCTTTGATTGTACGTGAATATATTAATATGTCATCAATGAATATCAGCACAAACCGATCCAAGTATGGATGAAAGATGTTGTTCATTAAACACATGAAAGTTGGAGGGGCATTGGTTAGCCCAAATGGCAATACCACAAATTCGTAGTGCCCATACCTTGTTCTAAAGGCTGTTTTAGCGATATCCTCGTCCTTAATTCGGATTTGATGATATCCTGATCGCAAATCGATCTTGGAGAACACCGTTGCACCTTTCACTTGATCAAACAGTTCATCGATCCGAGGTAAGGGGTACTTATTTTTGATGGTCAACTTATTCAATTGTCTGTAATCGATACACATCCGGAGAGTACCATCCTTCTTCTTGACAAATAAAACTGGAGCTCCCCATGGAGACACACTAGGGCGAATGTATTCCTTGTCTAATAACTCCTGCAACTGCATTTTTAATTCTGTTAGTTCAGGTATACTCATTCTGTAGGGTGCTCGTGATACTGGTGCTGCTGCGGGTACTAGCTCAATGGTAAAGTCTATATTTCTTCGCGGTGGTAGTCCAGGAATTTCCTCTGGAAATACATCTGTAAATTCTTGTATTACAGGAATGTTGTTCAAAGAAGCCGATTTATCCTTGGAATCTGCATATCCCACTTGAATGGCGTAAACTTGACACCCCTTCCGTATGCATTTTATCAGTTGGTTTGCAGTTATCGGGCGAACTTGCACTGGTTGCTTAATTCCTTGCATTTCTTTCCTGTTCCCTTGCTGGTCTCGATAGTAAATAACTTTGGTTTTGCAATCAACTAATGACCAGTGCTTTTCTAACCAGTCCATTCCGATTAGGATGTCATAGGAGCCGAGAGGGAGTACGTTCAGATCAGCTGTCACTGGCTGGTCTGCTATGGTAAATGAGCAATTGTTGACTTTGGCTGTTACCCGTCGCTTGGCTCCAGTAGCTAGTTGCACTAGCGAAGGATTTTTAAATTTAACAGATTGTAAACTACATTGTTCCACTACCTTTGGGCTCACATAGCTTAACGTAGCCCCAGGATCAATTAAAACATATATGGTAAGGTTTGAGATTTTACCTTCGAATTCAACCATGGTTGGTTGATATTCTGCCTGACGGTCTTCCAGAGCCGCATTAATCCTGGGTATACTGCGACCAACCTCGCCCACTGTTGAAGCTTCATGAATTTGGGATAATTGTTCAGTTCCTTTTCGCTGTGGACAATTTTTAATGTAGTGAGGTCCCCCACAACCCCAGTACTGCACCGGGGGTCTTGTTGTACCTTCACTGTCCAGCCTTGGGTGCTGTTCGCTGACCTTGGACTCATTTGTAGTTCTAAACTTAGATGCAGTTCTGGACGCAAATCTGCTATTTGCTCCTTTGCCATTTCCCTTACTTCCATTGTTGCGATTTCCTTTGCTGTTTCCAACTGTCTTAAAACCTCTTTTCTCATTCCATTTCCTGTTAATAGTTTCCCCTTTCTGTTTACTTTGTTGATAACAAATTCTAGCTTTGCGAATTACTTCATCCATTGACTTTGGATTGTCAAACTCAATCCTTTCTCGCATATATGGTGGCAAACTACTAACAAATCACTGGACCTTGGCCTTCTCTTCCCTTATATACGGCACGTAACGAAGTAAGGAAGTAAAGTCGGTGATGAACTCGTCCATAGTCTGTTGTCCTAACCGCAGATCATGGAACTCTCTCGCCTTTTCATCATAGAAACGTTCCGTTAGATACCACTCCTTAAATAACCTTTCAAAACTATCCCATGTAATATTATGTTCGGTGACTCAATTTACTATCTTCACCTCCTCCCACCATAAGGTGGCCTTCCCTTGTAACTGAAAAATAGCTAGTCATGCTTTAAGGTTGTTATCATACTCATAAAGCTGAAAATACTTGTTCATATTAATGATCCAGGCTTCCGCCGCTTCTTCTTGCTCTCCATCAAAATGTGGTGGTTTAATTTTGCGGAATTCTCCTTGTAATTCTACTTTTTGTCTTTTTGAGGTTTGCTGGTCAAATACATTATCGGAGCATTCCTCTCGTTCTTCTGATCCTTCGGGAGGTATGTGATGATTCTGTTCTTCAGACATCCTTTGTTGTTCTGCACTAGGATTAACTGGTAATTGATTTTGTCTGTCAGAAAAACTCTTCAAGATTCTTTCTTGTTCCATCGTTAACCGAGCATTGTCCTCCCGTAGACGAGCCATCTCGTTCTTCAGTTCTTGCACCGTCTCCAGAATTGCCTGATTCGTAACTCTGGCTTCTTCTCCAAGTTGTACCCATAGTTATGGGTTATTCTCTGGACCGGGTACACCCTACCCCATTACAGGTCGTCGTGTTGTGTTATCTGCTCTCCTCATGTCTCCGTCTTCAAAACCTGGATCCTGTACTTCGTGCAACAACAGAAAGAAACATTCAAGAGTATTATCGGTAATAACTATTTGCTATATTTTCTTTTAACACAGTGTCCTTGTCTGTCATTGTTGTTCTACCCAGAGGCCACAGTGTTGTATCTGGGCTCTGATACCATATGTCACTACCCATACATAGTAAACAAAAAAAAAAAATTCCCTACTTACCACATGTATCAAACTTCACATTGCATATTACTATGTGTTTGAGGTAAAAATATCACCTGCGTATTATAATGTATTAATAATTTAAGCACTAATATTTGGAGGCGATAATTGTTATAATGTTTACACTTTAGAATTGGCGGGACGGCCACATCACTTTGGCGTTCCCGGTGCCACCTGTCCCCTGCACTTTATTACTAAATTACTCTAACAAACTTGGGAATCCGGAGAGCGATCCACTTGCAGTCCGGACGAGGACAGTTGGACTTCTCGGGATTTCTTCTGATACAATTCTTGGGGAACTGACTGTGGTAGCTGAGGGTAGTAAATGCCACAGCTAAGCCCGCCACAACCTTGGGATCATCCCTGTAATGAACGCTTCAGATCTGATCTATGAAATCTATGGTGGTAATTAGTTTGTGCTGATTGAAAAGGTTCACTTAGGGTTTGGGTCTGCCATTTGCAAGGGCGGCTTTGCAAACAGCGTTCTCTCGAAGAACAGTTCTCGGTCGATTCTGCCCTGGCATACTTAGCCTGCTCCGAGTTCCGCCTAGAACCATCCGTTGCCTGCACTGGACGACCCTCTTTGGACGAGGATGATGCCAATATTTCTCGGTGTTTTAATGGTATCACTTCCATTCTACCCCAAGTGACTGTTGTTTGTTTTTAACATGTCTGAAATTTCTTCTATCGTTTGTTTACCATGGTAGAATGAATTTGTTGGCGCAATGTGTTTCTGTTCCAGGATACCAGGCATGGAGGTCTGCGATGACAGGAGTTTACAGGGTTTCAATCCTTCTACGAACGCCGGGTAAGTTACCCTAGCCACGGTCTTACAATTTATTTAGCTTGAGTTCGATTGCTTGAACCTTGTTTCTTTCAATGCCAGTAGTCTATTCTTCTCCGTTATGGCTTGCTCGAGCTGTGAAGCTCTCGACGGGGCATTTATGTTACTGGGGGGGGTTCGTCTCATTTGTGAAACCCTGAGTAGTTTTATAATTTTTATGGACTTACTTGAGCCTACTCGAGGACCCGAGTATGATATTGGATTTCTTTTGTTTTAAACAATTTGTAGTCAGTCGGCAGACTTATTCATTTATACTTTACTGGAACCTTTGGTTCGGTGTATTATTTGATTCCAGGACTATACAGTGATGCACTATGTTATTTATATAAACTTGACTCTCCTATATTGCATTGTCGGTTAAGGTTAATGTCTCTGGTTTTGAGCGGTCTATTATTGCTTCTTGGTTATTTATCTTGTTGTATGGTTTTCTCATGAGGGTTTTACGATATTTAGCATTCGTCGCCTTGTATTACAGGAATACTCCTATTTTTCCATGGAGAACGACTCCGAACATTATAATCCTAAATATGAATGTTGGTTGTAATTACAGTTGAGATATCCGTTTAGTTATCGATTTGTGTTTACGGATCACTCTGTAGATTCTTACACCAGGTTTATGCATATCTTATTTTGATGATTTCTTTACCCCAGGAAATCTGTCCGCGGCTTATAGATTATCCATGCATATGCTTTTCCTCTGATTGTATACAGGGTTCCATCGATAGTTTAACTGCAAAGGTTATTTTGTGACTCTCTGTTATTATATATATATATATTTACAGGTCATTTCCCTTTTTCAAGTGTATTATATCAGATGTTCCCGTCTCGGTCACTTAAGGTCTTCAGTTAATTCTTTCTGTTTTCGCATCTGTACCATGCTCAATCTAGTTACTTATGCCTCGTAGTAGGAGCGTTGGGCGCACTAAAGGCCAGTAAGCTCCTCGGCGTTAAGGCTTGCAATTCTGTTCTTTAATGTTGCTATATGTGCTAGTCTGTAAGTTATAATGGAACCCAGTTCTTATTTTACCAAGCTCTCTACTGTTCGCTGTCTTCATGTAGTACTTGCATGGAATAGTAATGTTTTATATTTTACTTGGTCGTGTTCTACGTTTGCCATATATAGTATTATATCTACAGGTTTATTTTCGATATAGTACTCGTTATTCTCAGTGATATCCTCTGAGTTTGTCCGATGATTACTCAAACTGAGGAATACCCTACCAGATTTATCCAATAGGATAGATAACCGATTCACTCGGTTTCATTATGTATATTTTCTTATTCACTGTTAGAAACCGTCCTACAGATTTGAAATTAATTCTCATTACCATTAATAATAACCCTCGCAGGCTTACAGTGAACTCTCAATTACAGTTAATAGTAACCTTCATAGATTCACCATAAATTCTCATTTACAGTTAATCATAACCTACACATATTTACTATGAAATCTCATTTACAGTTAATAATAACCTTCACAGATTTACTATGAAATCTCATTTACAGTTAATAATAACCTTCACAGATTTACTATGAAATCTCATTTACAGTTACTAATAACCCTGACAGATTTAAAAAGAATTCCTCAATAAATACTGTAGTCATAATGTACTTACCTGTACTATGCTTGCTTTAGTTTCTGATCCCTTCAAAACTGGAGAAACTCATTTAAAGCTTGTTATCCTCCCAACCACGAGATGCACACTAATAGCGATGCAGAGTAACGCACAGCAGTGTTGGTACCATCTGGTCCTCACCAGACATAGTACTCCTTTTTCTACTTCTTGTCTCTCTACTTTCTCCTGTCTGTTTCTTAACAACCCAGGTCCCTTTTCTTTTTCCATTTCTATGGAAAGAAAAAGTAGTTAGGGCTGCCCCTTGTTTGCTGGCAACGGTTTCTTTTAATTAAACAAGAGAAGTAAATAAATTTTCTCATAAGGCTATTTACAAGATTATTTAATCCATCATTTGAACTAATAACATTCCACATAAATAAAGTAATAATTCCGGTTTTCATATTTACCTAGCATAGTAATTTAGAAAATTATTCATATCACTGTTTGGCCATTACACTATTTTACCATAAAGCCGAAACAATTGACTATGAGCCGAGAAGAATGAATCCGGTTGATTGATATGGGCTGATAAACAAAAGTCGTTGTCCCGAAAACCGAGACAGAATGAGATACTAAAGCAAAGTTTTTTAACTAGTTTATAAAATATTGATATAATTATTATAAATTAAAATTAAATTATAATAGGATTTAAAATTAAAATAATTATATTCCTCAAAAATATCCCTGAAAGTTTAAATTAAAGTATTAAAATTTTATGTTTTGTTTATTAATTCCTATAAAATATTATAAAATTTAAACACTTTTTATAAATTTTATATTAAAATTGAAATGGAAGTAAAATTGAAAAAATAATATTCAATCCATGAAACGGAGAATTTGGCCTTTTGGAAATCTCTGTTCGCGGAACCCGATGGTCTTCAGTACTTGAATGTCGAGAAAATGCCATTCGTTGACGAAGAATTGGCGTTGGAGCTCATTTTGACTCAGCAGGAGGAGATTGATATCTCCGTGGAACCCATAGACCTGTTGAACTTTGAATACAGTTTAATTTCTGGGACTGAAGAATATAAAAATGGACTTATTTTTTGAAGACAGTTTAATTTCTGGAACTGAAGAATATAAAAATGGACTTATTTTTTGGCGGTCTGTGGCGCATGTGTCAAAACTCCAAGTCTTCTTCTGCAGACGTACTTATCCCTAGAGGAACATTTACAAGTGTCTACGTGACACTCTGATTAAACAGCCCTACTAAATCAGAGTTTGGAATATTTTGGGTACACGTGTATATTGGACTCTGATTTAACAGTCTTACTAAATCAGAGTTTGGAATATTTTGGATACACGTGTATATTGGATATTGATTAAACTGAATTACTAAATCTGTTTGTAGAATATTTTTGAAATTTGATAAATAGGAGTGAAGTCAAAATTATTTATTTTTATTGAAAGTTTGAAATACTTTGTTGTTGATATAAAATTAGGCTATTCTTAAAAATTTCTGAAAAAACAAAATTATATGAAATGAACATTTTTTTTTTATTTCTTTTATCTCAAGAAAGGGATAGGGAGATATAGTGGAGCTATTCCAAAAAAACAACTGCAATAAGGTAGGCTAGTGGAAATGAATGAAAAAAAGACTACAATAGTGCAGTGAATAATGATATTTTAAAGATATATGGTAATTGAAATGAATGAAAAGTAAATTACAAAATTATAAATCTTATTATTTGATTTTAATATTGAATAAAGATATTTTAAAAATGGCATTTTGACGATGATAGATACCATATGAGATATTATTATGTGAATTTATTCTTAAATCAAAATTTATATTATTTTATTTATATATATATTATATTATATTATAGTTTTGTATTTTTTTATTTATGTACATTTAAATATTTTTATAATTATCATAAATAAAAATAAATTCATTTGTTAAAAAGATTATCAAATTTTAATTTCTCAAATGAATAAATTGAAACATTATTAACTTTTATTGGATTTCTGTTTTTTTTTTTCTCCTGTCCATCATCATAAAAGTGTTTTAAAGAAACTCAATTGTTTATATTTATTTGAAAGAAATAATGTTCAAATTATAACAAAGGGTTTTCATATCATCAAAGTGATAGAGAGATATGATGAAGATATTTTAGGAAATAACTATAAAGTAGATTATAAAAATTAGAAGAAACTAGATTATAAGATTACATGTGAATGAAAATTAGATTACAAGACAATAGATGTTACTATTTAGTTATAGCATTGTTAAAACACAGATGAGTTAAAAATATAATTCTTTTTTATTAAAATTTATTTTTATCATAATATTAAATTATTATTCTAATTAATTTTAAATTCAAAATTAAAATTATGATATTATAATGAAATCGAATAATAAATATAATTTATTTGTTAGAAAATGCTAAGAAAATTTAAATTAAAAAAATTGAAAATTATATATTTTTATTATTAATTTTAATAAATATTTTATAAAATGGTAAATAATTTTTTTATTAAGTTTATATTGTTGAAATATTAGTAAAATTTACAAGAATAATAATGTAAAAATAAAAATAAATGTTTTTAAGTTTTACATGGAAATTGCTAGATAAAAAATTTAAAAGATTAATGTTGTAAAAATAAAAATGTTGATATATAGATAAAATGAAAAAAAATAAATTCACAAGCTTTTTAAAGTTTAAAATTCTAATTAAACAAAAAATTGAGATAAAAAATATGTTTTTAAAAATAACTAAAATTAAATCAATCACTTTAATTTAAAATATTAACTAATATAATTAAATTTTAATTAACTAATAAAATTAAATAGTGTTTTAACTCATAAAAGAAATAAATTTCTATCCAATAGAAATTTCATTACTTACCACGATGATTATAAAAATTCATATTTCATATAGATTATTACAAATGGTTGGTATGTATTTTTGGGAAAAAAAAATTATGAACTACAAATACTTTCAAAAATTAATATAAATTTTAAAATTTTAAATATGATTATAAGTATTTTTTTAAACTATTAAATATAATTTTACTTTCAAATTAATTAAAAATTTTAAATTTTTAATATTGATATATATAATTTTTTAAATATAAATATAATTATTATCTTTCAAATTAATATTAAATTAAATATTCCTTTTAAATATTGATATAATATTTTTTTAAATATACCATATAATTTATTTTAAAAACTTATTATGTTCCATTTTTTTAATATATATCCCATAATATTTAGATAACTTATTTTTATGTAAATTTATAAAATTGAATTGTGAATGACCTAAAAAAAATGTAATTTGGAAGAGGTTTTTGTGAACAATGTCCCTTTTATGATGACCTTGTTTTATGTTTTTGTCTTGACTAGTGTTAAAAAGAAAATGCTCATTGCAAAGGTAAGAACTAATTCTGATGATCTTAGAAATGAAGCTAGATGTTAGTCCATTTCCAAATCACTTTGGGGTAAAAGAGTATATCATCTTTTTCATACTAAGAGAGTTCAAGTTGACAAACATGTTCGATGGTGAAGGGACCTATACGGTATACTCCTCCTCCTCGATATACTTCACACAGTAAAGTTAGCTTGTGTCTACCTACATTGTTGGTCACAACATAAATTTGATGGGATATTTTAATTGCAAGTGGTGGATTACAATCATTCAAGTAGAATTTCTACATTAATAGTCACATAACTCACCCACAGGTGGCACCTATGGTCCCCAATGCTATGAGGGAATCATCAGCGGACACACGACCCTGGTTCACATGAACTTCACATGAGCTATCACATATTCCAACATGGACGATGGTAATTCATTCGGTTTATCTAATGATGGATACCACCCTCAAGAAACCCTAACTCTATCTATTCACTAGGTATCCAACCCATTTGCTCCTTTTTCTTAGTGTAAGGGACAATCTATCTGGAAATCATGGTGACCATTAACAGGGGTCGAAAGTTGGAAAGGAATTTTCCCAGACCATGGCAATGCCTACTCCTCCTCTACTACTAGGTAAGGAAATCTTACCTTCTGGTCGGAAATTATATATGGTTCCTATGTTCTCTGGTAATGCATTTACTATTCTGTTTCGACTCTTACTAATTTTTCTGATGCTTCGCTCAATTATCAAGTTTGTCTCACTTCATACCAGTTCTAGAATTTGCTAATTATTTTATTTTCTATATTTCCCTAGCTTCCAGGATTTATATTTTTTTTCTTGTCTTGGTGCATCGTGGTTGAGTAGAAGGTTTAGAGTGTATACCTTTCCAGTCACCTGGAAGGGAAACATTGCTACAACATTGACCCTTTTTTTTTCATCGACAGGTAACTTCTTTTGTTCTGTGTAGGTGTCATAGGTACCCTTATAGGGATAGTTTGGACTTATGGCACCTTGCACTCATTTATAACCCTTATTATATAATTTTTTGCTCGCCTCTATTTTATTCTCTTTGTTTCATTTTTGATGGATTCATTTTCGTTTCCTGAGGGACCTCTTCACTTACGGTTACCTCATCAATTCACTGTCTCATGGCCATATCTTCCTTCGATACATGGGTATGAGTATGTAGATTTTTTTTTTTTTGCAAGTTCATCTTGTTTCTTCCCCTACTCTTGTACATTTTTATTTACTTGGATCTATTTATTGGTTTTCCAGCAGCTCTTTCTCAAAATAATTTTGAAAAATATGTTGAGATTCCTTCTATGACCGACTGTTCAATAACAAGGGAAATTCAGAATTGTGCACCTATTGTATATGTTACTCCACATTTTGGTTCTATGTAATTTTCCTTATCTTATGTTTTCCTTTTACTGTGTTATAGGTATGATTGCATATCATTTCTCTATGTCCATGCTACCTGGCGCAACAACATTACAACCGCTAACTAGAACCATGCTAGCATAGGCCAGTTAAAAAAAATGATTCTTTTTTTCTTAGTTCTGAGACGCCTTGATCGTGCCACAGACTCGATATTAAGTCTATCTTGAGAATCTGAGAGTTAAATGAGTGGTCATTTCCGACCTCTCAAACTGTAGTATATATTTATCTATTGTTTGAGATCTGTTAAGTGATTTTGGCTCACCTAAGGCTTCATACGCCAAATGTACTCCTCTATTTTAAGTATATCTATTATACCCTCAGGTTTTGTAATCAATTAAGCTACTCAACATACATTGTACAATTTTATTCTATGCCTCCATTCATTGGGGCTTCATGGTCATCACTTCTGTGTCTGAATTCTTGCACGTTGTTACCCTTCATAATAGAAATCCATATGGGATTGTATGTTAAATCAATTATGTTCTTGAAATAAACTATAGAGTTTCCTATTTCATTCTTGTGGAATTATGTTACAAGAGTGAAAATGTTGTTGTTAGTTTTGCACACTGCCTGAATAGTTTGAATGAATAGAAGATGGTTTAATTGCTTCCTTTCTCTATTGAACTGGACTTAATATGGGACAATTCCTTAATTGGATGTCATGACCTGTGCTTTATAAGTAGAAATTTTAATCACCAACTCACTAGGTAGGTAGTTATGCACATTTAATCTTTACTTCTGTTAACTCACCTATTTGTGACAGAGACTTAGATAAAAATCCTCGAATGTTCTATTTCATTCCCATGATTTTAAAATATATAAAATTACATAATATTGTTTGCATTACCAGCAAGGCTTTCTTCACGCAAATGCCTTTAGATCCTTTTGTTCTGTCTCTGCATAAGAATACTAACTTATTTAATCTACGAGTATGAATAATTTCAATATGTCGACTTAACGTGGCCCTTATAATCAATTCGATTAAGATAGTGTCCTTAACCCTTCAAAGGATAATTTAATTTCAGTGCCTTCCTATGGAAATAAGTTTGTTTTTTTCAATAGAAATAATTATAAATTGTACATATCTTCAATTTCGTGTACATATACGTATATTGATTCTAGCACTCTTGAAAGGTTGATTTTACTTCCATTTACTTGGTAGAATGACAATATCTTATTCCTACTTGCTGCAAGGTTTTGGAACTTCCCACAAGTATTTCCTTTACACATCAAGCTAAGTTTATGTTATCCTATTTACATCTTTGAGTTAACCATTGTATTAATTCCAACAGTGAGATCTGTCTAGCTTCACAAAATATCCTTTGACCGCATCCCCAAACTCAGATATATAAATGGAATTCATTTTTTGTTGTATAGTATTTTGTATAAGATTTATATCATTCACTTAATTATTTACTCAAAGGAAAAAAAGAACACGCAATGCTTAATACTCATCAATCCCAATATTTTGCACAAAATTTATACCTTCCAGAAAATTATTTAATAGAAATGTTCACAAAGGTAACAATCACAAATAGTTGTTCGTGCTAAGATCTAATCCAATACTTTTCCATAATTTATTCCATTCACATAAATAACATGCACGAATTTCCTAACTAGACTTGTTGTAGAAGCCATTCTTCCACAAAATTATTTAATATAAACATTCACAGGAAAATTCTCACACATAGTTATTAGAGCTAAGATCCAATACAATGCTCTACCAGAATTCATTCCATTCATAGAAATAACATACACATATTTACTAACCAGATTTATTGTAGAAATTGTACTTGGGAAGCACACTATCCACCCAATCGGGAACTGAACCACTAGTTCCCCCTAAGCTAATACTAGTTGCCAATGGAATCAACAAACTCTTCTGATTTAAGATAACGTATTTTATGTCTTACATCCCTAGCAGATCATTTCTTAGTGGCATCCCGCTTTCTAGGGTGTTCTAACCCATGAGCCTAGTCTTTTCTCTCTCTTTTTTTTTTCTTTCTTTTTCGAAAAAGATATCTTCTCCTTTTTATTTCAATCTTGTATTTTTCTCCCATGAAACTTTATTCACCCTTGGTGTTTTTTCTACACTGAGTGATTTAATAGATTTATATCCAATCATATTAAATCTTATTAATCAACTCCTAAGGATTTTAAACAGTGATTTAAGGGAAGATTGTCTTGATCTTACCCCTCAACATTGGTTTCTGGATCTTAGAAATACTCCCTTTAACTCAAGTGTTTCTTTCCCAAGTAATTTTGAGTTTTCCTTTTCATTAATAAAATTCATTTATTACATCATCATAGTTTATTGTTTATTTTAATTCAATTTTACCATGGCTTTTTCTCCATCACAACTAAAAATAGTTCAATCTAAAAACAAAAATATATTTACATAGAAATAGAGGGGTATTACATCTTCCCCCTCGTTTTTAAATTAACTCCATACTTGGTGTTTATTGTTCATTTGCATACTTCTTGAACCATGTTGGACAAGATTCTTTCATTGTATCCTTCCACTCACAAGTAGCCTCCTCAGGTGTAAAGTGCCTCCACTGCACTTTAACCCCGGCGACGACTCGATTCTAGAGGAAGATCTATTTCCAATCTAAGACGTGGAGTGGATCTAGCAAGAAATATCCGTCGAGTTCCCCTTGTATCATATTGTAATTAATAATGTGAGAACCATCATGAACATATTTCTTTAATAAGGACACGTGAAAGACATTGTGAACTTTAAAATTGCTGGGAAAAGCCAGTTGATATGCTACTGGATCAATTCTGTCCAAGATTTCAAAAGGCCCATAGAACCATGAGGTAGCTTTTCTTGGTTTTACTCTTGAGTAAACATGGTCTCCAATCTTAAATTATTTATGACTTCTTTTCTTGTCCACATATCTTTTTTTCTTCGCATGTGCAATTTTGATGTTCTATCTAATATTTCCTACCACCTATTCCATTTCCTGCGAAGGATCCCATCCTAACATGAACCGATCTTCTCATTGACTCCAACTAAGCGGTGTATGCCATTTTCTTCCATATAAAGCTTCAAAAGGACTCACTTTTATTTTA
Source organism: Pinus taeda (assembly GCA_000404065.3). Taxonomy (NCBI): domain Eukaryota; kingdom Viridiplantae; phylum Streptophyta; class Pinopsida; order Pinales; family Pinaceae; genus Pinus; species Pinus taeda. The sequence continues at coordinate 85,236 of APFE030532215.1, read as the reverse complement.
GTACTTCTTACCACCCTCAGACAGATGGGGAGACTGAACGAGTAAACCAAGTAGTAGAGGATATGCTTCGAGCTTATGTAATGAAACATTCATTTAAGTGGGAAGAGTACTTACAACTAGTAGATTTTGCGTATAACAACGGTCATCACACTTCTTTACAAATGAGTCATTTTGAAGTTTTGTACAGGCATAAATGTAGGAATACCTCGAATTCGGGTGGTCAAGAATATAATTTAACGCTTGGACCTGATATGGTAGCAGAAATGGAAGAAACGGTCAAAGGAGTATGAACCAATTTAAAAGCCACTCAAGACCAAAAAAAGAATTATGCTGATAGAAAAAGAAGTTTCTGAGAATTCGACATGGGAGAGCATGTCTATGTTCGAATTCGAGCCAAGAAAAGTACATTGCAATGGAATGGATGCGCTAAATTGGCGCCTCAATTTTGTAGAACTTTTCAAATTTTAGCTTGAATTGGACCCGTGGCTTATCAACTCGCTTTACCCAGCCATATTCGTGTGCATAATGTATTTCATTTTTATGTATTATATAGATATATAGATATGATCCCAAAAACATAATAAATTAGCAGGATATATAGGTGAGTCAAGGAGATAAAATATTTTTAATACATAAAAATTTCAAATTTGCTTTATGTTTTAATTTCATGAGCTAACTAAAATTTATATTCTAACATACAGGTCAAACCAGAATGCGAGTTCCTGATTGAACTAAGGGTATACTTGATTGGATAGAAGTAATGCTACGAGGACGAGTTATCACCCAATTTAAAGTGCAAGGGCAGCACTTCAGGCCAAAGGAGGCCACCTGGGAAGATGAAATAACTATGAAGGAAATTTTTCCGAATTTTTTTTTGGCAGAGGAACATCAGGACGATGTTCGATCTTAGGGGGGAAGATGTTATGTCCCCCGTGAATGTAAATATTTATTTACCACATTTCAAACTAACTAAATACTGTTAAGTTTATATAATTAGTTTATTTTGATTAAAAATGCATGAAAATTGAAATGCAAAAACAATGGCAGTAATTGTTTAATTTAACATGGGAGTGAAATGTGTAAAGGATGACAATTTTACTTTCTCAAGCAGTTAGGATGGGCAGTTACCCAACCCTAACTACCTCCTTGAGAAATTTGTTTCAAGGAAAGGATCAAGAGGATAAAAGGTATCTGAGATCAAAGGAAAAATAATTAGAGAGAGAGAAAAATAAATATTTTGGAAGTGTTAACTAGGCTGGAAGGATAGACAGTTTGAAGGAGCTAAGTCTGGTTAAGACCAAATAGATGTTATTGCTCGAGATGAAGGTATTGAGGAGAAACCCTAAGAGGGGTAGCCCGAGGGAGACTTAGGTGGAAACAATAAGGCTGGAACTACAAGTCTCACTGTTTGGATGCAAGACAAACAAAAGAATAAGTTCTGGTTCAATTGGAATATATGTGAGACAAATAAGTATAATATGGAAATCTTAGCTACATAGACATAGAATTTTTCTTCTAATTGGAATGATGGATATGTTTCAAACAAACTATTTACCATTAACTACAGACCAGTAGCTAAGAAAGGATTGTGTGTCAACCTGTAGATAAGTGAAATTATTTACTGTTAATTCATAGATACAGTAAAAGAGGAAAAGACTGTGAACCTATAGATAAGTGAAATTATTTACTGTTAATTCATAGATACAGTAAAAGAAGAAAATACTGTGAACCTGTAGATAAGTGAAATTATTTATTGTTAATTCATAGATACAGTAAAAGGAGAAAATATTGTGAACCTATAGATAAGTGAAATTATTTACTATTAATTCATAGATATAGTAAAAGAAGAAAATATTGTGAACCTGTAGTTAAGTGAAATTATTCACTGTTAATTCATAGATTCAGTAGATAAATAAAAGATTGTATATAACTAGTAGATAGGGTAAATTTCAAATAATTATTACCATTTTTCCACAAATTTCACGCAGGGGAGAAGCCTGTGTATCACCATTAAGTTAAGAAGAATGCAACAAATACTACCATTATTCATAGCGGTTGAGTTAACGTAACCTCGAGGATTGGGTGAGACATGAGGATTTTTCCTCGTTCTCAGAACAGGAAAATACTAATCCAGGTAGAGCAAAAGGAAGATCGTGACCCTCGGTGAGAAGAAGATAGGATGGAGGGTTTCAAGAATCAACTTAACTTAAAAAGGGCATAAATGGAAATATGTTCAATAAATCATTATACTTAATAACTTTTCCAACCAAGAAATTAGTTGCATGATATGCCCGTTAACAGAAACAACCTTCGCCAAACCATAGCCATTGTAAAATCCATAACAGTATGATGCAAGTTAACAACAAAGTGGAGTTCCGTAATACAAGTCTAAAAAAAATGAGTAGTAATTCCAAGATTCTTAACACACTAAGAACTAGAAATTACGAATTCTTGAACAAGGAAAAAGATTTGAGAATACATGCATAGTAACAGAATGGAGATAACAATAATTATTTGTATTTAAACTGAAGAAACCATTAAGTTTATGTCCAAAAAAGGACAAGTACAAACAGAACCCCATAATGAGGGTTTCCTCATGAATCCATAGAGCTCACAAGACCTTATTGCTACATTAAACATTGAATTGTAAAATCAGAAATTGCAACTTAGGACAGGTGCATGCGGGTTGTAACCCTTCAGTTACGCTAATGGCTCGGAGCCACATAGTCCCGAAACCATTATTTACACATGCAGTCTGAAATTCACCTATCATAGGAAAAGACATTAAAACCCCTATTCATAATTTACTCAACAAAAAATCCTCACACATACCCGGTGAGTCCTTGCTTAAGGATTTTGGGTTCTGATAGGTGGAGAAGGGGCTCCAAAGCCTTCATCATGTGAGCATGAAAAATCCTAGCAAAACCTACACAGAAAAGCACTAAGAATTAGATTATAGTTTAAAAGAGAAATCTAGAAAGGAAAACAATTGATGAGAGTGGGAGTCAAAATGACATACCCGACCAAGAAATATTATCATCCAAACTGCATCCGAAAGCAATGGCGGTAAAAATGGAGGAAATGAAGAACAGAGGAAGGCCCTCAGACTCCATGGAAGTAACTCAAACTTTGAAATAATCATGCTACAACAGGTATGGAAGTATAAGTCAGATCCATTTACCTAGGAGGAAACTCAACAGAGAGCCAGAGTCCAAACTTCCTAGATGCAAACACAGCAAATGACAGGTTTCCATACCAAGCCAGAGCATAGACCGATGGCCAACTCTTCCCACTGTTTGATCTAGAAAACGATAGAAGACCGTTGATGAAACACAATTTCATATGCATGGTTGAACAACTGGGCACCATGAAGAAGGCTCCAAAGTTAGTGGGTCCGCCATTCTAGGGTAGCCAGTCGCCCAATTCATAAGATTACAATTAATTCAAAGTACAGATTATCGGGTTAGGTGATTCCAAAATTACAAACTGTCCTTACGAATTAAATTCACCTTGGAACAAAAGAACTCGACGACATAAGATGATTACACTGCAATATCAGTGTATTAAAGTAAACATCATATTCCATAGTGAATCCAATTACCACTATACCTATAAAATAATGTACACATAGATTGGTTGTTATTTGTGAATTTAATACTACATATAATGAGTTGATAATCAGAAATATCCATGTACATGTATGTATTTAATTAAATATTTTTTTTTTTCATTATGGGTATGTGAGAAGGGTAGATTCACTCTGAGGCTGGGCAAGTGGTTGAGTAAGTTTGAACACCAAGATTCAAAGTTATATATGTTTAACTTATAATTTATTCCTTTTATAATTAATAATAATGTAAAATAAAATTATAATTTATTTAGTTGTTATGGTTGTTTTTAATTTTGGCAACATGAGATGTAAGTGTTGTGATGTTTATTAGTCTCTACCAAGGAAGAAATTGATGAATTGATTTGATCATTGAACATTATTATTTTAGCAACGATGACTGCAACTTATAATGTTTAACTTTGGAACATAAATTTTCATTTTTCAAAATTATTAAAAATATATTTTTCAATCATTTGATTGGACAATAACTTGAAGGTCTTACTATAGCTTTCACATAATATAATGTCATGTGGATCATTTCATTACATATTTTATGCCATAATTTATGGATATGGTTTCAATATTCATGCATGATTTCTAGATATTTGTGTAGTGATCTTTTAATCCAAAAATAAAATCCTTGAAAATAGCTCATGCTCATGTAAATAATGTATTTAACATAAGTTAATTCCCATCATAATTTAAAAAACTAGTTGCATAAAAAATGGATAGAAATAAGATGTAAACAGATATATTTCTCAAAAGTTACTTCCCACCATAATTTATGTTTTCGTTGGCACTTCTCTACGAGTAAAACTCTAAATGTATAGAATTACTAGTGGTTTTATTTTTCAATGAAAGGCATTCTAGTGGTTACCACCACCAAAATTTATGCAATTCCTTGTGCCTCGACAATCAATTAAGTTATCCACTTCACATCTCAATTTATTAGCTCCTTCCAAAGCAAGACTCTAGGTGCAACAATTGTTTTAATTTATATGGTAAAATGGATCTTAATTTACAGTTACTATTTATATGTTATCTATTTTATTATTATGTGTATTTTATGATTTTCCCTTATCTAAAATGGTCTTCGTAACTCTATTGATAAAAGTAAAAGTACAATATAACAAGTTGATTTTTATTATTTTGATTACTTTTAATTTTTTATTCATAATTGAACCAACACTGAAATGGTTACACTCATTTATGGACACTGCAACATTACCTTTTTTTTGTTAATTCAACTCATATGTAAATGTTAAATGTTTACAAACATTTACACTACTACAATATCACCTACACTGATTTTTTTTCTATATCTCTTTTTTTTTCTATATCTCTCATATACTAGGATCTTTATTAATTTTACGTTTTTATTTTTATTTTTTTAATTCAGCTAACATGTAAATGTTAAATGTTTACAAATATTTACATCGCTACAACATCACCCATACTGGGTCGAAATGATTTTGAAACATTTAAAAAAATTTGACATACTTACCTACCTACTTACATTATGCCTACACATCTCCCCTATACTAAATTATAGAACAATACAATTGTAATATATTGAAATACAATATAAATATAGAATGTAATTTATTTTTGAAAATATAATGTATTTTATGAATAAAATTTAAATGTAATTTAATAAAATTAAATGAAAATGATAAGGAGTTTTAATTAATATATATTATATTATTATTATATATAATATATATAAATTAATGCATCAATTTTTTTAAACTACAGTGGAAAATCAATATATGATTTTTTTTATTAATTTAAAATTATTTTAAACAGTAATTTAATTTAAATACGTTTATAACTATATATTTTTCAAAATACATAATTGTTATTATGATAATCATAAACTTATGTACTATATTTTATAAATTCATATATTTTACCTTATACTCTTGTTATTTAAGTAATTCAACAATGGTCGTTTCTATTATATAGTATCTTTGTAAAGATCGAAAAAATTACATTGGGAGGGAAAAAAAACATGAATATTGAGAATGGAATAACGGTAAAAGAAATTCATACATAATATATTAATTGTAACATTTTATAAATTCATATATTTTACCTTATACTCTTGTTATTTAAGTAATTCAACAATGGTCGTTTCTATTATATAGTATCTTTGTAAAGATCGAAAAAAATATTATAACATTTTATAAATTCATATATTTTACCTTATACTCTTGTTATTTAAGTAATTCAACAATAGTCGTTTCTATTATATAGTATCTTTGTAAAGATCGAAAAAATCGAAAAAATTACATTGGGAGGAAAAAAAAACATGAATATTTAGAATGGAATAACGGTAAAAGAAATTCATACATAATATATTAATTGTAACAAGAATGGTATAATAAATAAATTTAAATGTATTTCTATAAATAAGTCATATTGTTATGTAAATTTGAGAGTTTTATGTAATGTATTATTTAAAAAGAAATTGAACACGGGTTTCTTTTTTTCTTAGTAGCTTGACACTTCGCGAGTTGTAAAAGGCATGTTTTCTTCTACTTGTTTTTGAAATATTTAGTGTTGTTTGCTTTATAATTGAAATGGCGTGGAAATATTTTTCCTACTCAAACACAGGGTCTCATTTCTTTCTTAGTAGCTTGAAGCTTAGAGTTGTACTTGTTTTTGAAATATTTAGTGTTGTTTGCTTTATAATTGAAATGGGGTGGAAATATTTTTCCTACTCAAACACAGGGTCTCATTTCTTTCTTAGTAGCTTGAAGCCTAGAGAATTGCCAGAGGCATGTGTTCTCGTACTTGATTTTAAATATTTAGTGTTGTTTGTTTTATAATTAAAATGGAGTGGAAACATTTTTTCTACTCTATTAATTTATATAATAATTCTATATGGTTTTTCTATTTTGCCTCAATGTCCATTTTACTTTTCATCTAACCCTTTCTTCTTAATTTTCGTGATGCTGTGATTCTTTCAACTTCCTAGTTAATTTCTCTACTCTTTTCATTAACTCTAGTCCACTACACTCTTTTTATAGTTGAGAAAAGCAAACACTAATTGTTGCATCTTTAGCATTCAAATTTATGTCTTCTATGTCTTCTAAAAGAAAGGTATATGTTGCTATCACAATTAGGAACTGTGTTATTATAATCTATGTTGCAAATGAAAAAATTCCATTTTGAGGATATTTATCTTCACATGAGACCCCAAATATGATGCTTTTTGGCCCCCCAATAATTTCTACTTCAACTGTCATATCTTAATGTATCTATCTAGTATTTTCTCCCATAATGCTAAAATTCATGGTACTAGGAAAATGAAAACATTAGTTGCGATAATCATTGTTGTAACTTAGTATTTTGCAATGAATTCTCTTAAGAATATAAATCCTTAAAGTTATCACGTCATTTGTTAGGATTTTTTCTTTTTATTTCTCATACTTCAGTTGTTGTATTAAAAATATAATATCATTACCCCTATATTTAACCACATTATATTGCATGGAAATGTTGTCACTACTATAATATGTTATTTATCTGCCTTTTCTTACATCCTTGAGAACCCAAATTGGGAAAGGGATACATGGAGTTATTTTCTATGTCTTAGTGGGGAACCCTTTTCTGCATCCTCTTGCACCAATTTATATGTTCTTATATCCATTTTAAAATACTAATTATAGTCTATTTTCATCTTATTAGCATTGTATTTGTGTCGTCGCATTGTCTCGTTAGCATCCAATCAACACAATCCCTTTCAATATCCCAATGACATTTAACTCACATCTTATTACTATCGAACTAGCATCTTATTATGTTGTTACAGACCCATTAGTGTCAAACTAATGTGTCTTATATTCTCGCTAGCTTCCACTTAGAGTGGACCCAAGTAAGTTAGGTCAACATGGAGATGTGGGTTGAACATATCATGTAGGTTAGTGGATTGGATAGTTATATGGGATAGATAGTTAGTAGATCATATGGGCCAATGCATTAGAAGGTTAGGTAGATTAAAGAGGTGCATTAGAAATTAGGTGGTTTAAATGGGTTAGTGCAATATATGAGCTTGAATGGTTATTTATGTTGGGGTAGATTAGGTAGGTATGATAGGTCACCAGGTTAGGTCATCTATTCTTTTGGGGTAGATTATTGATAATTATCATCTCCATATATCCTTTGTATTAGGAGAGTATCATTATTGGTTTGGGGTGATGAATAGCCTTTAGTTTCCTATTCTTGTCACTATTTGAGATCATATCTTTAATTGGATTTATTATTTCATTTAGTTGATATTCCTTAAGATCTTGCACACTAGTATTGTGAGGTTGTTATATTTATCTATAGCTATTTAAACTTTAATTTGGTTTAATTAAATACTAACCTAAGTTTTCAATTAATATTTTGTATACAAACTCAACTCGTGGGTGGGATTTCCCATTCATTGATGCAAAACATGTGCCTCTATAGTTGGTGTATCTATCTCAACTACAACGACCTCAACTACAACAATCTCTTTGAACTAGACTCAAATCTAATGATATTCTCATCCTTCACCAAAATTGTTCATGCAATGTCTAAGTAATTAACGGAGCAAGTAATTGGTCTTCATCTTAGGATTTATATTCATTGCATGTAGTATTCGATTTATTACAAATCAAGGCACTTCAAGATACAAAAGTGCAATTAAATCTATTGTTAGGGCTATGAAATCTCATTTCATATCGATTTTGAAAGATTTACCCTCTTCTTTGGCTTGTCTTCAAGCCCCTCAACATGGGTCTAACACGTTCATCTCAATTATTTTTACCCTCAAATTCTTCATTTAGTTTGGCCTTCTTCTTCATATAATTCATTATTTCCAAATTGGAGTGTGTATACTTATGGCACATTGAGTAGTACCTTATCAAACCATACAATTCACTTTTATGTGGATTCCTCATTATTATGTTTCCTCTATTGTTTGCAACAATGCAATGTCTTGATACTTCACATATGTCTTGGAAGGCCCCTACAACTTGCACCACCTTTAGAGACCATGCCAAAGGAGCATGCAACGTACTTTCATCTTATTGGAAGTGTTGTGCTTGTTTTACTACTTTTTTTTGTTCAATCTCTTACTAAAAGACTTGGCCAATTTCATTCTCACAATTTATTTTTTTATTCTTTGAATAATTGAATTATCAACTTTATTGGAATCAATGGGGAAGTAAAATCAATGCATATTTTGAAGATTACATTTGGTATTTGTTTCATTGGAATCGAGATGTTTTGCCTTTAACCCGCAATTCATTTTTATAGTTCAAGATGTCCATATTTGAAATCATTCACCAACATTTTGGGCTTCTTTGTAACACTACACTGCGTTGAGTAGTTAATTTTCCCAGTTCTTATATATTTTCATTACAACCTTGCTTTGGTGACTCCAAGAGTTTACGTGTCTTCTTTTGGTAGTTTCACGATGATTGAAAATCTCCCCACAAGATTTTTCTTGGAGTATGTTGTACTTCATTGGCCTTGTCATTTTGAGCGCATTGCTTTGTATGGTATTTTGTCTATTTAGCAACTTCTTGTATATTGATGCCCTCTTTTTAGTTATCAACCATTACATGGGTGTGTTTATTGCATTTATATATAATTATTTTGATAATTATTAAGTGAATGGCGAAGATTTTCCACAAAACAATTTAAAATATTATTAACAATAATCATAAATACAAAGTTGACATTTATTTAAAAAATAATTATTCTTTATACTTCTAAGTAAATTCATCCATAAAAAAGAATTATCTATATTAAATGAATTATGTTATTTTTAGGTAAGTTGTATTTATACACTATGATATTAAACCATAATAATATAACAAAACCGATTTAATTAATCTTATGGTTAAGAATTTTATATTTTCCTATGAGTTCTTTAGTAAACTAAAGAAAGAATCAACAAAGTTTGAAAAATAACATTTCACAAAAATTAAAATGGACACAGCATCAACCATCACATGTAGATTTTGACGTGTCAAAATGTCGATGACACATAATCCCCGACGTTTAAAATAGTCAGTGACAGCCATTTTCGTTGAAATTTCAACCACAGTACATATTTTGTAAATATCAATTATTTCCTGTCTATAATTCAATGAAGTTCACCTTGCTTGCACGAACAGGTCTGTTTGTAGTTTCCGTTGAAGAAAAATGCTCTACTTCTGTCTCGACTGCGGGTACTATGGGACTGTCGCCGTGACCAGCTGGGCCCCTCTCCATCTCCGTAAACAGAGAAACCCACCAAGCTGCAAAGCCGGAAACTTGTGAAAAAATTGAAACTGCAAACTCTTTGCCGTCATGTGTCTTTTCAATGTACCTCAGTCCATATAGTATCCGGGTGGACGGATCTTAATCACACATCCAATATTTATGTATTTCTTTTAAACTAAGTTTAAATTTTTAATTTCAAATTTTTAATTTTTGTTTTGAAGTGAATGAATTTGGAAGGAGCTAGGTAATTTTGATTTGAATGCATTTGGAAGGAGCCATTTCAGATACTGTAGGCAAAGGAGAAGTGAGGGGACAGTGGCAGAAAAGTTGTTTCCGTTTTCATTGCGAGACACAAAGGGACCAATTGAAGTTGGAACGATTCACCTTCTTATGTGGCTACTCTATTCGTTGCTTGTCATACTATCCACATAGCCTGGTTTAATTTTAGGTAACGCATCCCAACAAAATAATTTCTAGTGTGTTGTTTCATTCAAAGTTGATATCAATAAAATGTTTGAATACATGTGCAGCAGGGAGGGGGTTTCTGAATACAGGGTTGCAAGCTAAACTACTAACCACGTGAAAAGGCCAGTTTACCGCGTCATCAACAATTCCCAAAAGAAAATCAATTTATTGTAAGCGAATTCATGAAAAATATTTTTTGTTTGCAGTCCACCGGCATTGCTTTTGTCTACTGATTTATGTTTGCAGTCGACTGACATCGCATATGTCCACCAATCGACAAAGTAGCCATGTTGCTTAAAAAAAGAATTGCAGTTGGTTACTTTCATGGGCTCAATTTCAATATTCATTTCTTACAGTGTCCCCACGTTCCCTATATTTAAAGTTTAAACCATGTTTGAGTGAAAGTATATTCTAACTGTAGTTTGTAAATTGAAATATCATATATATTTTTTTATATTTTTTGAAATGTGATTGCTATGTAACCATATTAGTAATTCTTCTAAACTATGCTTCGGCAGGAGCAAAGATTGCTGGTGGGGAGAAGGAGGCACGGGTAGTAGCAGTTCGAAATCGCGACCCAGTAGTTGTGATTGAAGAAAGACCAGCTTATTGCCCATCAATTCTACCTGTTTCGTTGTAGTATACGAGATAAAATACCAGAGTCTATGCTTTCTTTGGTGCTATCTTTGGAGAGGCTGAATCTAATGATTGCAACTTAAAGCGTATCAACTGCAATAATAGATAAGCATAAAAATGGTGAAGAGGACGTGTTACTGTATCGCGATACTATATTGAAAGTTGTGAATCTATCTATAAATAATCCAAATTAAGTATCAGTTATGTTTAAATATTTAAGTGTAAAATTATATATTATTTTACAATTTTCAAAATTGTGTATAAAAAAGGCAGTTCGAAAACCAGACTGGAGAATAAAGCAGCATGTAAAGCTCCGCTTAGTTATATACCATTGCAAGTAAAAAAATGCATATGGGAAAGAAAAAATATAACAGGCTACAGAGAGAATCACTGAAGGTATATATATATATATATATAAAAGAAACTGTAAAATAAATGATATGAAAATTGAAATAATTATAAATAATAATAAAAATTAATAATATTTTTTATTTAAAATATAATTAACAAATAGTGTAAAATTAATGGTATATAAATCGATAATATTATATAATTATGGTAAAATAATTATTAATTAAATTAAAATAATTATATATTTAGTTATATTAGTGGAGAAAAGAATATATGAAATGAAAATGTACTAAGTTTCTGTAATTAAAAATATCATGTTTTAATGTAGTTGTGAATGTGTTGTTTGTCATAAATTAAAACATTTGTGTAACATTTTAAAGTTTATAAAATATATTCATAAAAAAAATTCCAATATTACCAACATAATTACACACAAATGACAGTACAAAATAGTGGAATCATAAATTGACTTTTACTTGCTCCTAGCTTAATTTTGAATCCTCACAATTGCTATGAACTAATAACATATTATGTTAGCTCTAATTATTTCGCATAAGCTTAATTTAATCCCTAATATATTTACAATAATATATATATATATATATATATATATATATATATATATATATATATTATATATATATATTATATATATGTTATAATAATATATGCCACTCTCTCACTGTCTCTAAGCTTGAAGTAACCCCATTCTCACTAATTGTCATCAACTTGTGATTAGGTCTAAGAATGAACCAAGCACTAGGATTAGAAAGGCTTACTCAATAATTGGGTGAATACCTAGATGCTATTGTAATAGGAGAGCTAGAAAGAATGTGAAATATTAAGAGCCATCATTTATTCTCCCTTATATATTGTTCTTGATTATAAAAATTTCTAAATAAGCACAACTAATTTTTCTTCTTGCTATTACCATGTTGCATTCAATTGTATAAATATTAACAAAAATGATATATTGTATTTTCAATATATTAAAATCATTTTACATCAAAACTAATATAGAAAATTGGCAAGCTCTCTTACCCCATATCTATAATATTTATAACGATGTTCAAAACCACCATATACTACTTTAGCGATACCATAAACATAACTTAGCGATTCACAAAATAAGACTACCAAGACTACCTTTTAAGGGCCATAAGATTACAAAATGAGATTCAAAATATTATAATATTTCCATCTATTTAAGAAATCATAATTCGTTTTGACCAAGGGCTTAAATGAAATAGACCTATCATGACTTACTAATTAATGGTGATTCAAAAGATTGTCCTAACTTTTTATACATAGACCTATTGATCTTACAGGTTCACAATCATTACCATTTCACTATTTCTTTGCATATAAATATGCATTTTTATGTGAAGAATGTCTATGTTTATCATAGTGCATGAAAAAAGACCAAAATCATTGGCTAAAAACCATGATCTTGAGCTTTTATCATAATTAAAAATTGGTTATTTGATAATTTCCTCGAATCTTGAAATATTTCAGATGTTTGTCCAATTTCCGCATAAAATTGAAACAAATGCCTAATGTATGTGTATGTGTTGACATTCAAATTCACTTTTTCACCATATGATATATAGTTTCCAATAGGAAAAATAGTTATCTTCCCATTGGAACTCTAAATTTCTTCAATCTTCACCAAATCCGCAGAGCATATTAACCTTACATGTGGAAATTCTTATTATGTCTCTTTATTATTCACTGAGTGGGATTAAGATAAAGTATATTCAATGGGGATTAATATAATTCCCCTTTCTTAGACCTAATTTAATCTTGAGGGAGGATGCAAATGTATAATATTGGATTTGCTCTTTATTAACATTAATGATAATTATTAATCTTGAGGGAGGATTGATGGGACCAGCCCAACACTTTTTATACTCGTCGTAAAGCGAATGATTGATAATATTTATCTGGTTGATTTAATAACACGATAATGGCAACAAAGCAATTCAGATATTTTGGATTTCGGTTGATGTGCATTTAATTGTGTAATAATGTAAGGTACTTGCCTAGATGTTCGCGTTTTCCGTTCAAATCTTTGCTTGTTCCCTTCACTCATTGGTATTCTCAGTCATTTTTTTTGTTTGTCAAGAGTTTCCTCCTCAGAGTTCTGCAAGGTTCTGTGGGGAGCTATGCTGCAGGTCCTGGTTATGCTTCTGGTGGCTCGTTGCTATGAATGTATTGGTCCTTGTTCCTTGGTTCGTAGCTGGTTGTGATTCGTCCTGTAGTTGCCTAGGTAAGACCTCCATTGTGTTCGGTTTCTTTCTACTGTGGGCTTTCAGGCCGCCGTATGTTAACTCATGCACTGATATTTCTTGTCCGGTTTGGCAACTTAACGTCTATTTATTTTCAGGCTCGGCTCGATGGCTTTCTTTCGTCTCCGGTGCACACAGGTAATCTATCCTTCTCTGTTTTCAAATTTATGAGCTTCCTCTTGTGGTTCCTGACTTGGATTTCTCCTTGTTCTCCTAAGTTCGTCGGCGCTCTCACTGGAACGCTAGTCTCTGGCCTCACTACAAACCCTCAGGTATCTGTTGGCATTCTTAATGGTTTACTTCTTCTTTCTAGCTCTATAATTCCACTTTTATTGCAAAATATCACTAACACCTGTGTATTCTCAGCTGTGCAGGTGTTAGGGTTTGCTGTTGGAGGGTTTGGTGTCACACGCCTCAGTTTTGTCTGGTAGGCTACGCCTCTTCTAACTTCTGTTAGTTCTTCGTCTTGGTCTTTTTAACTCTGTTCTTCGAGTGGGGAGGGTTTGTCAAATGCTCACTATGAGCGATACTTTGTTTCGTTGGAACTCTTGTTTCCACCGTATATTGACTGAAATTCCTTGTTTGTAATTGCGGCTCCTTCTTAAACCCTCACCTAGGGTTCACTGTTCAGGGTTTGTGTGTCTACGTCATGTATAAATACTATGTTTGAAATCCTCGCCTAGGCCTTTCTCGGAATTCCATGGTCTGAACTGTTGTCTTGCGCCTTCAGTTTGCTTGAAGTTTAATGTATAATTTTTGTACACGAACCCTATAAATTTGCTTGCAATGTTATTTGGCTGTCACTTGAAACGTAATGTGGAAACTGTCACTCGACCTGTAGGTGTTTGGCCTGTGTGAAGTTGTAGTTTACTTCCACTGTCTACTTCAACGAATTGCAAACCCTTGTATCGTGTCTGCTCTTTAGTCTTATTGTATTCACTGGTTCCTTCTCTTCGGAAATGTAACAAAGTATTTGTTTACCAGAATCTGTATATAGCTAGTTATGTATTCAAATAATCATCAAACAGAAAGCATAAGTTACAGTAAGCATACATATGGAAAAAACTTTGATTTCTCTGTTGTTACTTTTATTGAGTGTGAGAGGTATTGAACTGAACCCCTTACATGGTTTGTCCTGTTACATTTATAGGTTCCCTGTTCTAGTTAATGAAACTGTAAAGTTGCTTTTTAGTTACAGACTCTTACAGTTACTTGTTATTAGTGATTCGTTTATCTTATGACAAGATTTTCTCTTCAAATACATTTGTGTTTTTCCCTTTAAAATCAGAGGATAATCATAGTTTGTGAACAATAGATCAACATATGACTATAACTGTTCAACTACCCTTAACTAACATAAAATAAAATAATAATAAAAGTCCTACCTACTTTCCTTTCAACCAACAAAAAGAATAATAAAAGTAAATTCAACTTTTCTTTCACCTGGCAGAGACTTCACCCAGTCATGGTGAGCTGGATGCCCATGCATTAGGTTCCTGGGGCAAAAAGAAATCATGGCTCCGGTCCATGAGCTTCTTGACTTAAGAACTTGTCTGTTCAATCTACTTGGCGTCAAGCCATGAACTGTCCTCAATAGGACGATTCTTCCACTTGACCAGATATTGCAGATATTCCTTCCACCGAGTTCGTTTAGCCACCTGAGTGTCGAGAATTCTCTCAATCTCGGGAGGTTGAATGTAAGGCATCTGTCTCTTCCAAGCTTCTCCTCCATCCTGGGTGTTCCATGTGGGTTGCGTGAAACAAGTCTGCTACATTAAAGATAGGCAAAATGCCTATTCCAAGTGGCAACTGGATCTCATAAGAATTTGCTAAAAATTTCCGAAGGACTTTGCACGGTCCTATCTTCTTGTACTTCAATTTATTGTACGTACCTTTAGGGAAGCGTTCCTTGCGCAAATGCACGAGGACTTCATCTCCTACATTAAACTGTACTTCCCTTCTCTTCAAATCTGCTTGCTGTTTATACTTTAGATTGTTGTCCTGTAATTTGATTTTCAACTGTTCGTGCAATTCACTCATCACCTTAGTGAAATCTTCTCCATCTGCACTTCGCCTTTCTTGCAATCCAAGATCCCACAATTCATGAACTCCACGAGGATGCATGTCGTACATGATTTGAAAAGGGCTGAAGCCTGTGCTGAGGCTGGGCGAATCGTTATAAGTGAATTTTTCCTGTGCCGACACTCTATCCCACATCCGCGAATTCTCTCCAACCAGACGTCGTAGTAGATTCCCTAAATTCATGTTTGCAACTTCTATTTGTTCGTCCGTTTGCGGATGATAAGCAGAACTATAACTCAGTTGCGTATCCATTTTCTTCCACAGGGTACGCCAAAAGTGTCCTGTAAACTTCACATCCCTGTCTGACAAAATGGAGTTAGGCAACCCATGTAACCTGACAATCTCTGTGAAAAGCAAGTGGGCCACGTGGGTGGCATCACTGATTTTCCTGCAAGGGATGAAATGTGCCATTTTCAAGAATCTGTCCACTACTACCATCATCGAGTCGTAACCTCTTTGTGTATTTGGTAGACCTAGGACGAAATCCAAGCTGACTGAATCCCACGATCTGCCTTGAATAGGTAAAGGTGTGTATAGTCCCATGTTTTGACTGTGACCCTTTGCCAACTGGCACACTTTACATCTGGCCACAAATTGCTGCACATCCCTCCTCATCTTTAGAAAAAAGTAGAAATGTCTGAGCTACTCGAGTGTCTTGTCTACGCCGAAATGTCTGGCCAAACCTCCATTATGCTTCTCTCGAATAATATTCTCCCTCATCAAGCAGTCAGGTATGCACAGCTATCGTCCCTTAAACATCATTTTCTCCTGTATGTTGTAGTCTAACCATGGACTCTTATCTCTTAGCAAGGGATTTTGACACGCCTCGTAGGCCTCCTTAAAATTTGTATCAGTCTGGTATAAGTCCTTTAAGTGCTCAAAATCTAGCACTTGCACAGTACTTTCTTGCAGAAGTAAAGCTCTCCTACTAAGTGCATCCGCCACCTTGTTGGCTTATCCGCTAATGTGCTTCAATACAAAGCTGAAACTATGCAAATACTCTGCCCATTTGGCATGTTTTTGGTTCAACTTTTGTTGTTCCATTACATACTGTAGTGTCGAATTATCTGAGAACAACACAAAGTCGTTTCCCAACAGATAATGCCTCCAGTGTTTTAATGCATGTATAAATTCATAGAACTCATCATACAATGAATATTTTTGTTGACTTTCACTCATCCTTTTGTTGAAAAATGCTACAGCCTTATCCTTCTGGCTAAGCACAGATCCAATTGCTATCCCGCTAGCATCACAGTGAACCCGAAATAACTTCTTGAAATCTGGAAATCTCAAGATCGGCCTCTCAGTAATCTTCTTCTTTAACAACTGGAAACTCCTCTCCATTGCATTTGTCCATCGAGAAGGTTGACTGGCCTTTTTAATGGTGTCCAACATTGGTGCACAAATTTCACTAAAATTCCTTATGAATTTCCTGTAAAAACTCGCTAGCCCATGAAAGCTACGTACCTCGAATAAATTTTTCGGAGATGGCCAATTAACTATCGCCGACACCTTCTCGGGATCCATCTTCAGTTCATTTTCTATTATTACAAAGCCCAAATATACCAATTCCTTCTGTATAAAAGTACATTTCTTCAATCTTATTAGCAGTTTATTCTGCTGTAATTTTTCGAACAACTTACGCACATGTTGAAGGTGTTATTCCCTTGACCTTCTGAAAATTAGTATGTCGTCCAGGTATACGATCACAAATTTCCCGATGTACTCCTTCAAAATCTCAATCATCAACCTCATAAATGTACTAGGTGCATTGCTCAGTCCAAAGGGCATGAATAGCCATTCGTACAACCCCTCATTCGTCTTAAAAGCTATCTTCCATTCATCCCCCTCTCGTATCCGGATCTGATCGTAACTTCTCTTCAAGTCTATCTTACAAAAATACCTTGCTCTGCTTAAACAATCCATCATGTCATCCATCCGTGGTAGTGGAAACCTATACCGGATGTTGATCTTGTTAATGGCCCTTGAGTTGGTGCACATCTGCCACTCTCCTCCCTTCATGGGGGTGAGAATCATTGGGAATGCGCAAGGGCTCAAGCTTTCTCTTATCAAAACCTTGTCTAACAACTCTTGCACCTACTTTCTAATCTCTTCGTTATCCATGGGGCTCATTCGGTATGCCACTTTTTTCGGCAAACTGGCTTCGGGTATGAAGTCAATATGATGGCTTATGCTCCTTTTGGGGGGTAATTTGTCTGGAAATTCATCTACCACTATATTTGTACACTCCTGCAACATCTCTTGGATTTCCATAGGTAAATCTGATACCTCCGTATGCAACAATAATCTCCTTGCTTTCTTTAATACTACGTAACCTATCTCACTGTCCTCCCCTTGTTTCAGAGATTGTTTTCCACTAACCAACAATGATCTTCGTTCACTTGTCTCTACTGCCCCTTCTTCCTTGATGGGCACAAGTGTATTATTGATTCCATCCTTAACAAATTTATAACAGTTCGTCAATCCATCGTGTACCACGTTTCTACCAAACTGCCAAGGCCTACCTAACAGTATGTGACATACATCCATTGGCATGATGTCACAAACAACTTTGTCCTTATATCTGCCTTTTTGAAACTCCACCTCATACTGTTCATCTACCAGCAACTAATGGCCTTTTTGTAGCCATGAAACTCTATAAGGGTTTGGATGTTTCAAACTCTTCAACTCCATCTTTTCTACCATCTCTATGGACACTAAATTATCGGTACTACCACTTTCAATAATTAATTTACAGCACTCACCTCGTGACTTACAAACTATTCTAAATAAAGCCTTTCGCTGTGTTTTTCCGGTGACCTTCTTGACTGGTTTTAACAACACCTTATGCAGCACTAAAGCTTCCCCTGTCTCTGGAGCATTTTCTGCTTCTTGGGTAGGTGTCGCAGCCTCTTCCGGTTGTGCTACATATGCACCTCATTGTCTAGATTGTTATGCTTCCGAACATTCAAACGATCTGTGTCCCCATTTATGACACCTATAACATTGATAACCAACCCCTCTTCCTCGGCCATTTCCTCTCCCCCGCTGGGATGACCTACCGCCTCTTGCATTATCACCTCTGTCTGCTAATCTAGAAGCTCTAGAAATGCTACCTTCCTCATTATTACTAGCAGTCCGCCCTCTGCCATATGACTGGCCTTTTCCCCTACCGTCTCCTCGTCCTCTCCACGCATTCTTCCTTCTAGTAATTTTCTCTTTAGTCTTCAGTATACCTGGCTGTTCTTTTCGCAGTATCCTCTGTATATTTGGCTTGCAAATTCACTCGATAGAACTCTTCCGTATATTCCCTTAACGTCAATCCTTTCTGTTTCAGATTCTGCACCTTCCTGTGCAATTCAATCTGATAGTCCCTTGGCCGAAATCTGCCCTTTAGCTTGGCCACCATCCTTGACCAAGTTTTAATCGGCAGCTTGTTCAATCTTTTCCTCTCGTTCTGGACACTATCCCACCATAGGGCTGCATGTCCCTTCAATTTCATCGCAGCGAACCTTACTCTACGGTCTTCGCTGATTTCCTCGCACTCAAAATACTTATCCATATCATTGAGCCAATCCAATACAACCTCAATAGATAGACTGTCATCATAGGTTGGGAATTTTGTCTTGGGTTTACGGATTGCTATTAGAATAGATCCCAACAATCTCACTTCTGGACTCTCACCTTCTGGTCCATCTGCTGCTGCTTCAGGTTCCACCTCGCTCCCATCAGCTATCTTCGAGTCTCTTCTTCTCCCTGCCTCCACTGCCTCCAAATGGGCAGCAAGAATTCGTATCTCCTCTCTCAATCCTTCCTCTGCCAACCTTCGAGCACCTCTACCACGAGCTTGCCTTCCTCTTTCTATATCTTCAATTAATTTATCCTGCTCTGATACCACTTTGATGGGACCAACCCAACACTTTATACACTCATCGTAAAGGGAATGATTGATAATGTTTATTTGGTTGATTTAATCACACGGTAATGGCAACAAATCAATTCGAATATTTTGGATTTTAGTTGATGTGAATTTAATTGTGTAATAATGTAAGGTACTTTCCTGGATGTTCACACATCCCACTAAACTCTTTGCTTGTTCCCTTCACTCGTTGGTATTCTTAGTCATTTTTTTTTGTCTGTCAAGGGTTTCCTCCTCAGAGTTCTGCAAGGTTCCGTGGGAAGCTATGTTGAAGGTCCTGGTTATGCTTTTGGTGGCTCGTTGCTATGACTGTATTGGTCCTTTTTCCTTGTTTTATAGCTGGTTGTGATTCGTCCTGTAGTTGCCTGGGTAAGACCTCCGTCGTGTTCGGTTTCTTTTTGCTTTGGGCTTTCAGGCCGCCGTATGTTAAGTCATTCACTAATATTTCTCATCCGGTTTGGAAACTTAACGTCTATTTACTTTCAGGTTTGGCTCGATGGCTTTCTTCCGTCTTCGGCATGCACAGGTAATCTATCCTTCTCCATTTTCAACTTATGAGATTCCTCCTATGGTTCCTGACTTGGATTGCTCCTTGTTCTCCTCAGTCCATTGGCGTTGTCACTAGAACGTTGGTCTCTGGTCTCACCGCGAACCCTCAGGTATCTATTGGAATTCTTAACAGTTTAGTTCTTCTTTCCATCTTTATTCCACTTCTATTGCAAAATATCGCTAACACCTGTGTATTCTCAGTTGTGCAGGTGTTAGGGTTTGTTGTTGGAGGGTTTGGTGTCACACGCCTCAGTTTTGTCTGGTAGGCTCTGCCTCTTCCAACTTCTGTTAGACCTTCGTCTTGGTCTTTTTAACTTTGTTCTTTCAGTGGTGAGGCTTTGTCAAATGCTCACTATGAGCGATACTCTGTTTCGTTGGAACTCTGGTTTCCAGTGTATATTGATTTGAGTTCCCTGTTTGTAATTGCGGCTCCTTCCTAAACCCTCACCTAGGGTTTACTGTTCAGGGTTTGTGTGTCTACGCCATGTATAAATACTATGTCTGAAATCCTCGCCTAGGGCTTACGACTCAGGGTTTGAGCGCACATGGTTTAGGTGTTAAAGTTTTGTTGTGTAATTTAAATATGTTGGACTTTGCAATACTTGGCAAGAAATTCTTCCGAGAAATTGTAATGATAGTGGATTTTGAATTACCTAGTTGACATGTGTTGTCTGTTTTCTCCGAATTTCGTGGCCGGAACTGTTGTCTTGCACCTTCAGTTTGCTTGAAGTTTAATATATAATTTTTTTACACGAACCCTGTAAATTTTCTTGAAATATTATTTGGTTTTCACTTGAAACGTAATGTGGAAACTCTCACTTGGCCTATAGGTGTTTGGCGTGTGTGATGTTCTAGTTTACTTCCACTGTCTAATTCAACGAATTCCAAACCCTTGTATCATGTTTGCTCTTTAGTCTTGTTGTATTCATTGGTTCTTTTTCTCTGGAAACGTAACAAAGTATTTGTTTACCAGAATCGGTATATAGCTATTTATGTATTCAAATAATCATCAAACAGAAAACATAAGTTACAGTAAGCATACAAATGGACAGAACTTTGATTTCTCTGTTGTTACTTTTATTGAGTGCGAGAGGTATTGAACTGAACCGCTTACATGGTTTGTCCTGTTACATTTATAGGTTCCCTGTTCAAGTTAATGAAATTGTGCAGTTTCTTTTCAGTTACAGACTCTTACAGTTACTTGTTATTAGTGATTCGTTTATCTTATGACAAGATTTTCTCTTCAAATACATTTGTCTTTTTCCCTTCAAAATAAAATTATAATCATAGTTTGTTAACAACAGATCAACATATGACTATAATTGTTCAACTACCCTTAACTAACATAAAATAAAATAATAATATAAGTCCTACCTACTTTCCTGTCAACCAACAAAAAGGCTAATAAAAGTAAACTGAACTTTTCTTTGACCTGGCAGAGACTTCACCTGGTCATGATGAGTTGGATGCTCCTGCATCAAGGACACAAATGTATAATATTGAATTTGGTCTTTATTAACAATAATGATAATTATAATGTATACACGAGATGTGACAAAAAATACGTATAGTATTATTGTATTTCCATATATATTGGAGACAACTTAGTGGAATATCTTCCTTAAGTAGAATGTCTAAAAAATTTGACATTTTGAACTTTGAAAGAAAACGGCATCATCAAGAGAGACAAAATCTTTCAAACAATAAATATGTTTCTCATTGTGAAAAGCATGTACAAGAAACATTGGCTATGATTCTTCTTCAATTTTCATTAAAGGGACAAAGTATAAAGAGAGGTGGCAACATTAAAATTAATTTTAACTTAGATGATTGGTTTTGAGGTGTCCATGAATTTTAGCACACACTATATTTAAATTTACATTTGTGTTATTCATTTTCCATCATCACTCTTATGTGTGCGTTATTATTGTTATAAATAGCAGCAAGTATTTTCAATTTCTGAAAATAAATATGGTTTTTTGAGATGTTTGAGTTCTCAACTAAATTAGGGTTGTTTATATGATTCTACATAATCATTGTTTTTTGTTTTCATTTATCCCAACACTAACCTACTTGTCTCCTTAATATATTCTCTTTCATAAGAACAAGAGATTACATTCACATATTATATCGATATATAAAGAAGTATATTTACCGACATATTACATACACACACACACATGGGTGAATGTATGAAAATGGGTTACACTTTTGGGCGAAATGCGGGGATGAAATTTTAAAATTTTACTCTTTTATGGATTGAAGCCCCAAAAATTCATATAAGCATTGTGAAATTTGATTCTAAGTAAAAAGATAATTTGTAGAGAATTATGTTGTTATTCTAATGATATTTTGGGATAAATTTAAAATCAACCAAAAGGTAATTGTGGTGATGGGAGAAATCGTCCACCTCTACCAACTCTTTCACCTCCAAGTTCACCTCCATACTCACCTCCTTCTTTAGTTCCTTTAACACCTAGACATACTCCTCCTAGATCTCTAAAATGACATGCTCGTTCTCCTTTGCTTAATATTAATGTCAAGTTTCAATTGCCTATGTACAATGGGGACGTAAATGCTGAAAAGTTGGATAACTGGGTTCGTCAACCTGAAGTTTGTTTTAGAATTCAAAATATTAAGGATGACGTTGCAAAGATCGAACTTCCTTCTCTTTGTTTGGAAAGTGCAACCCTTATGTTGTTCTCTCATGACTGAGTAGATGGTTCATCACTCCATTTGCATCAATTTGGGAGATTGAAATATCCTTTCTAGTACCTTACACATGTGTTCATTAATTTTCGTTTTCACAATGGAAGGATCCCATTATATTATATTTTTCATCAATGGGATAATGGATTTTGTAGGTGTTAGAAATGGGTAATACTTGATCTAGGGGATAAAAAAATATGCTCAAAATCACTCAAAATTGGTGCAAAATTATAGATCTCATCATTATAATTCCAACATCACTTGAATCACCTAAATCTAACACCGTATGTGAAAGTTATCACTTTCTGAAGTTTTTGGCAATCAACTAAAAAGTCAACTTGTAGGGTTGTCTAGGGTACTGACTGGGTAGGACATTAAGTCATGTGGTGTTGACATCAACAAGTTGATTCAGTAGGTATGGTGGGCAGACAATTCAATCCTGTGCTGAGATGTGGCAGGTCATATAGGTTGAATTGGCAGATTTTTATTAGTTATTATGTTTTTTCTCGACCAATTAGGAGGTGCCACATGGCCCAATGGGAAGATTCCATGTGGCCCTCAGGATTTTTGCAAAATATTGTTTGCTCAACCAACTGACCCGACGAGAATTGACTCCATGACCTCACTATTACAAACTAATCGTCATGCCGTTGGACCACATGTTGTGTTTTGTTATACAACGTGGCAGGTTTTTATTTAAATTTCAAATGTTGGCACATTGGTGGCAAGCGGTGGGACACGTGTCCCCAACCCCAAGTCACATGGTGGTGGTGTAACTTTAGGAGCAATGGAGGGGATGGGAGAAGAATACATGGCCCTAGTCATGTTCAAAATTGTGGAACTGCCAATGGAGTGTCCAGAGGGGGGGCTGATGCGTGGCCCAGCCTACGACCACATGGCATACAACATGACTAAGGGAAAAGTGTCAGTGGGGGCATGGCCTCTATCCGATGCCCATGAACACATTTTATGCCATATAACCAAATAAAATGTTGGAATTTGGGTTGCGAGTACCCAACGAATTACTTGACAAAATGCACCAATTTCGATGGAATCTTCACTATGCCCATGCTAGATTATTGCCTAACGGTTCTGTAAAAGGAGGAAAATGTTTCCAGTTTTTCCAATTTTTTTAATGTGAAAGATACAAAGTAGAGAAATGGAGGAGGAGGCCTAACTTGGCCATTTTCAGCCTTTTTAAGCCTAAGAAGAGCCTACACAAGGGTTTTTGGGTGTTATGGATACAATGGCAAAATTATTTTTATGATTTGAGCATTGTATGTTGATGTAATTGACATTTTGAGAATATAATATAAAGGGCCAACATTGAAAGCTGGACCCAGGTACCTAATCCAAAAGGGGTGAACTTCGTCATCAAATTGTTGTTTTGTGATACTGTATGTTGTTTTTTTATTATCTGGTTATAACTGTGAAACTTAACTAAAATTATTAAGTTTATTTTGTTTTGCAATCTTGACCCATTTCCCACAAGACATAAACTATCTTGTAAATTTTTTCAAGAAACCTTCAAATTCTTAAATTATAGACTAGTTTGGTATTAGAGCATTCTTATTTTGAAGGCTTGACTACTTTGTCAGTGCTTTTGAATTATTTCAAGGTCTAAGTTGAAGAGAGGATAACGAGTACTTGAAGAACCAAACCCTTAAATTTTTTAAGGAGGTCAAAAACTCCAAAAACTCTACCAGACATGACACATCAAGAAGGATAGGAGCTGATGTATGAGGATGAGAAAGATTTTAAAAGGTTTCTTATGATATGTCTGATGTGGCGAAATTCTTGTATAATGAGAGGATAGAAAGGTTGCAAGGAGAAAGTTAAAATTAATCAAAAGGTAATGGCGGTAATGGGAGCAAGCCTCCACCTCCACCACCTCCTTCACCTCCATACTCACCTCCTTCCTCAAATCCTTTAATACCTAGAAATACTCCTCCTAGATCCCTAAAGGGACACCCTAAGTCTCCTTTGCTTAAGCTTGATGTCAAGTTTGAATTTCCTATGTACAATGGGGAAGTAAATACTAAAAAGTTGGATAATTGGGTTCGTCAAATTGAAGTCTGTTGCAGGATTCAAAAGATTAAGGATGAAGTTAGAAAGATCCAAGTTCCTTCTCTTTGTTTGGAAAGTGAAACCCTTATCTAGTGGGAGGCCAGAACCCAAGAAGACTTGAAGAAAAGTGGTAAAATTATCTCTTCTTAGAATGATTTTATAGCTTCATTAAGAAGTCCATTTTATCTATTAGCTTATCTGTGAAAAACAATTAGAATTGGAAAATTTTAGACAAGCTAAAGGTTAGAGTGTCCAAAGTTACACACAATAATTTAAAAGAAGAGCTTTAATCTTGGATGTTGATTTGTCTTCACAAGACACTCTCCTTAAATACATAGGTGGATTACATATTTATTTGAGACATACTATACTTATGTTTAATCCCACCAATCTAGATGAATTATGTGTTTAGGAAACTCATTTAGAATCAGGAGAAAGATTGTTCCTCAAAATACTAACAAAAAAACCATCCAAATCTGGAGACAAAGGAAAGGGGAAGTTTAAAGGCAAAGGAAAAAAGAATGCTACAATCAAGAAACAATGAGAGAAACTTACCTGTAAATATTGTTCAAAAGAAAGCCATGATGGAGACCAACTTTTGGAAATTACATCCAAAAATGACACCAAAGAAGTTCAATAACAAGGGGAAACAAAATATTGCTACTACAACTCAACAAGATATAATATCTGATTAAGGCGATGAAAAAAGAATCAGAGCCATGGGAATTAAAGGTAAAGCTTCATATGCAATTACTAGTTCTTCTAGTAAGCCTATTGAGTCTCAAAATGATAAAGAAAGAATCGGGCTTTTTCATATCAGGGTCATTATAAAACATGTAAAAGTTGATGGGTTCACTTTGGGTTACACACTTGTATTATTTTTTATCAAGATTCTCGATTTATTGGGATGTTTTGGTAAAATGTTTGTGAACTCATGGACACGAAGTTGAAGAAGAGAACAATATTACATCGACAAAATGACTCCCAAAAAGAAGTGGTAAAGATAACAATATTGCATCTTCTTTGTGGATATTGTGGCAAGCATCCTAAACTTTGGGATAAGCATTTTCCTTATATCCAACATGAATACAATTGTGTCAAGCATTCATCTACACAGGTATCTCCATTTGAAGCTTGTTTGGGTTATTTGCTAAAGTATCCTTTGGATTTCATCTGGGGTAAAGATATTTTAATAGATGGACATTGTGATGTGGACAAGGCCAAGCACTTTATTGAACAAATTCAACTAGTGCATCCAAGAGTACAAGAATAGCTTGAGAAAAGCAAAGCAAATTACAAAGCAAGGCATAAAAATCAGCGAGTTGATCATGGTTTCCATGTAGGAGATCAACTTTGGTTGTATATCAACAAGGAAATACTTCAAGGTGAAGGTAAAAAGATCAAGCCAATAAGATATGGTCCTTTTAAAATCTTGGAAAAGATTGGTAACAATGATTTCCAACTAGATTTGCCACATTACATGCAAATTTATTCTATTGCAAATGTGGAAAACTTTAGATTGTATGGGCCTCCAATGATTGATGATCATGAAGAGAATGTTCAAATTCCATTTATAGAATATTTTTATCCTAAATATTTAGATGAGTTGTAGGAAGACTCAATTTTTGATAGGAGAATAAGGACATCACACAAAGGCAATGTGGAGACCTTCGAGTGGGGATCAAAGGTAGGAATCCAAGTAAAGAAAGGTGAATTAGGCCTGGGAAAGTGAGGGAGTTATACCCACCATTAATTGTTGAGTAAAATTAAGATTTCAGTGGTCCAAAAGTTTCTAGTGGGGAGGAATGATCAGGGGGATCAAAAATATTCTCAAAAATCAAAGTGCTCAAATCCTCTAAAAAAATAGTTCCAAATCGTAGATTTCATTGTTCTGATTGAAATGACGCTTAAATCACATCAATTCAACAACATATGTGAAAGTTATCACGTTCTGAAGTTTTTGGAAAACATCTAAAAAATCAAGTTGTAGGGTTGACTAGGCTACTAATTGGGAAGGTCGTATAGTGACATGGCACTAACATCAGTAGGCTAACTGGGAAGGTATGATGGTCAGACAACCAATCCTGAGCTAACACATTGTAGGTCGTATAGATTAAATTGGCATATTTTGATTGTTTATTGTGTTTTGGCTTCACCAATTAGGAGGCGTCACGTGGCCCTTGAAATTTGTGCAAAAGATTGTTGGGATGACCGACTGACCTAGCAGGATATGACCCCACGGCCTCAACAACTAATCGTTATACCGTTGGATCATGCATTGTGTTTTTTTATACAACATGGTCAGCTTTTATTTAAATTTCAAAATGTTGCCGTGTTGGCGAGAGGGGGCAGGGCACATGGACCCAACCCCAAGTCACATGGTGCTGGTGTAACCATAGGCATGATGAAAGGGGTGGGGAAAGAAGCCATGGCCTCGGCCATGTTCAAAACCTTGGAATCATTAGCGGAGGGCTTGTAGTAGGGTGTTGGCATGTGGACTAGTGTATGGCCACATAGCATACAAGATGGACAAGGGCAGAGTGTCAGTATGTGTGTGGCTTCTGGCCTACACCCCTTGCCACATTTTCTACCATATGAGTGAACAAAAGGGTGGAAGTTGGGTTGTGGGTTCCTGACCAAGTACTCGAAAAAATGCACCAATTCCAGCAGAATCTCCATCGTTCCCCTGCTAGATTTTTGCATGATAGTTCTGCTAATGGAGAAAAACATTTTTAGTTTTTCCAGTTTTGTGAATTTGCACGACAAATAGTGAAGAAATGGAGAAGGAGGACTAACTTGGCCATTTTTCAGCCTTTTTGAGTCAAAGAAGAGCATACACAAGGGTTTTTGGATGTTTTGAACAAAATGGAAACATTATTTTTGTGATTTGAGCATTGTATGTTCATGTAATTGGTGTTTTGAGCATATAATATAAAGGGACAACATTAGAAGCTGGATCCAGGGACGTAGCTTAGGAGGGGTGCACTCCATCATCAAATTGTTGTTTTGTGATGTTTCATTTTATCTATTTTTCCTTGTTTATGTCTGCAAAAATTAACTAAAATTATTAAGTTTATGTGCTTTTGAAATTTCGATCCATTGCCCACAAGACATAAACTAGGTTGTAGACTTTTTCAAGAAACCTTCAATTTTTCAAATTTCAGATCAATAGTAAATCCTAGTTACGGTGGGGATAATAACCTTGGTATGCTTATTAATTTTCTTATACGTCCCATCAACTTTGTATATGCAAGCTTAGGTCTCAGCTACATCTGTAAATATTTGGTTTAAGGTCTCTATAGCTTTTGGGGAATGAACGGAAACTTATATAGTGTATATCTCCATTCAATGATTCTTCACTCTGGATTCCCTTTCATAAACAAATATTTTTTCCTTTTTTGGGTAGACACATCACTTGATTGGTTTGATAAAATTTATGTGAAGGAGTTTGTTCGTATTCGACTAGTTTGTTCCATTCTCTCAGTCACTTATTTCCATTTGTCGGATCTATTGAATTTTCAACCCTCATGGTCTTTTCATCCTTCATTTGTATCTTCTTAAATGTAGAATCATTAGGCAAAAATTAGGGAAGGCT
The DNA here is from genome assembly GCA_000404065.3 of Pinus taeda. Classification (NCBI taxonomy): domain Eukaryota; kingdom Viridiplantae; phylum Streptophyta; class Pinopsida; order Pinales; family Pinaceae; genus Pinus; species Pinus taeda. Next base: position 56,722 of record APFE030532215.1, on the reverse strand, counting down.
ACTTCAGAAAGCTTGTGGAGAAATACACATAATAAGAGAGATTTATCTTGAGGCATCACTAGTTTATCATAACTCTTATTATTTCTTGTATTCAAATAGTTGTAACTATTTTTAGTTCGGTTTTATTTGGAATTCATCCTTAGATTCTTGAACTGCTAAAACTTTTATTGAAAATTCATGGAAGTATATAAGTTTTTCGTTAACCCTATTCAAGATCTTTCCTATTGTACATGGCCAAAAAGAGGCTTCTCTTTAGAAGCAAGAACCGAAAAACAATTTCTTCATTAGGGATTGAGGTCATCTCTATTGGATAGAAAATCATCCAAGCATGGACAAAAGCAATATCAATGAATTCAAAAGAATTTTGAGAAGTTACAAAGACTAATTCATTTTAATAGGAAGAACAATTGTGATCCTACTCTAGGTTCAATGAATTGGAGCACAATTGTATCATCTAGCATGATGACATTATGAGTTTGTTGATTCAATAGAATGAAAGGATCGATTTATTGGAAGTTCATAGCTTGGTTGGAAAGTTGGCATTGAATATTCAAAAGGACAATGTCATTAGTCTCAAATAATTATGTAAAACATATTAGGCACACACTCAATGGAGGAGAGGCTTTCTTCTCCGAGGAGGACAAGATACGATGTATTCTTTTTTATCTAGAGGAATGAGCAATTGGGTGAGCCTTGTACTTGCATGACATGAGGTCGATTCCAACTGATACCATTGTACCCGTAGGTGGAACCATGCCACCCCCAGCATGCAGCCCATAGGTAAACTTGGGGGGTTTGAACCTAGAACCTCTTAGAACAAAAAAGTTCACTTTTACGATCATCGCTAGTTGATCTACACCGAGGAGAATGATATGGTGTATACTTTTAATATTCAGATTATATGTTATTAAATTAAGTTTGATCTAATCTGTCCTTCTTATATATTCTCTAAAGATAATTTTCCCCAAACTTCACATCTGTATAAGATAAAAAGAGTGATGCAAGTATTAAATATGACTTTTTTTTTTTAATTATCCCATAATTGAAGGTCTACTAATTACACTTGTTTGGAATGTCGTGGTTGATTTGAATTTAATAAAAGATCCGTTACATTGACTTGAGTAGGTATAGTAAGAAAGTTGGTTCTTGGATTGGCATGGATAACGATGACCTGAGGAGGTGATATTGGAGGAAAATATGAAGATTTAAATACTTGGTAGGACACCAAGGCCACAAGAGAAATAGGGTTGAGAGTTGCAACAATATAGTATTGGAGATGACTAATTGGGGAAACAAATGGCTTATGAGTACCTTGTGTTGGTGTTCTATGTTTAATCCATGGGCATTTCAATGGCTACCAACTTGTCTAGAAGTGGTAACAACTACTACTATTGTTTTGAGTGGGTTTTATCATCCTTGGGTTATGATTATAATGGTTTTGTTCTATTATGACTTGGTTAGTTTTTTCACTTGTTATGTGTAGTGTTCCATAACCCATAGATCGCAAATGTAAATTAGGTTGACAAGTATTATAAATATAATAAATTAATTTTAAGAGATGAGTAAGATGATATATGTGAAATATATCCCTATTATGATAATGAGGGAGGTGTTGGCAGCATAGTTTTGATCCATTTTGAGAAACCTCTTTGGATTTAGCTTATAGTTTTGATCCGTTTTGAGAAAACTCTTTGGATTTAGCTTTGGTTAGTCACACCATATATTGCTTGAGTTTAAGGGAGACATTGAGCTTTCATTTTTAGGCTTTCTACTCCCTCTTATGGTCTATTTCCATTCCCTTTAATCACAATTACTTACAATATGGTCATCACATACATTATAGTTGACATTGTTTTTATATTTAGAATATAGTTTTCTTTTATTTCAAGAAGTCTTTTAAACTAGATACCCATCTTGCTCATATTGAACTCTAGAATGTATCTATTGTATTTTTTAATTTATAATTTATATGATATTTTTGATGACGACACTCCACGCTCCATACATAAATCGAATGTATCTATTGTATTTTTTAATTTATAATTTATATGATATTTTTGATGACGACACTCCACGCTCCATACATAAATCGAATCTTTATGGCTGAACGATTGCGCTGTGTATTTATGGCTCGCACAGGGTTGGACCTGCGGCCGGCGGCGACGCTGCAGCCAGATAGCTTGAATTGAATTAGACGGGGCCACGGCAATGATACATCTCAGAGGTAACACAAACGTTTTCTGGCTATAAAAGTTTTCCCACAAAAAAACAATTCCGGTAGTGAAAGTCAACGTACTTCTAGATAAACGAACGAAACGGAGAAGTGGGCCCAAACGACCACGTAAGTAGGAGTCAAAAATCTGCAATCGGGATGAGGGATGCCCTCGTAGTTTGAGGGGGCAGCCCGCGGAAAGCACGCGGAGAATTTAGTTCCTCGTGACTCCGCTGATTGCAAACACTGGTGTACATATGGAGGGAGTAGATTTTTTTTAAGTTTTTTTGGTCGATTTTTTGGCAGATTTTTCCGGTCAAAATCCTGCAGCAATTCATTGGAATACTAAGTTTGATAGCTAGTTTCTGCACAATCAATGGCTCCCAGCTGTTTTTCAGGGCGCTGAATCCAAATATTCAGTTAAAAAACCATTTTAACTTCTAAAAATCAAGATTTAACCTCATTTCTTTCGCCGGATTCCGTCACCGAAATCTCCAAAAAGTCGCATTATAAACAACTCCTATATAGAGAGGGAATGGTATTTCATTTCTCCGTACTAAATAACCTTTCCATTCGGTTAGCTCTGTCCACAGCCTCCATTTTTTGTAATAACATTGCAATATACCGATGCGTTGTTGAATTACTATTTTCATCCCAGCTATCATAGAGTTTCCGAGTTCCCAAATATGGAGATACCTCCCTCGCAGGAACAAAACCACGGCCATGCTCAACCTAAAGAAATAGCGGACAAACAACCCGGAAATTTAAGGGAATCCGACTGCGAGAATGGGGAAGTGGATATCAGAAATTCGGATACCAAGATCCAGGGAGAAGATCTATCTTGGCTCCTACAAAACCGCCGAGCAGGCCGCCCGAGCCTTCGACGCTGCAATGTATTGCCTGAGAGGGCCCAACGCTAAGTTCAACTTTCCTTATTCTGTGCCCTCCATTCCGTCCGCCTTTTCTCTTTCCCCTCCGCAAATCCAGATTGCCGCTTCCAAGTATGCCTTGGACGAAATCCCTGGGACTTCGCCTTCTCCGCACAATAACACTAAAGAGGAGCCCTCACTTCCCTCGCAGCCATCTTCGCTATCTGACATGGAATTGTCCAATGACGCTCACCATAAATCGGAGGACTTGGAGTTTTGGGAATCTCTGTTTGCAGAACCAGATGGTCCTCAGTATTTGAATATGGACAAAATCCCATCCATTGACGAAGAATTGGCGTTGGAGCTCATTCCGACTTCGGAGGAGGAGGCGGTTGACATAAGGCTGTGGAACTTTGAAGACAGCTGAGTTCCTGAGACGTGAAAGAATATAAAAATGGACTTAATTTTTTTACAGGCTATGCGCACTGCCTAGTATCCAGGTCGCTTTCAAACCTACCAGTGTGACGGCATGCATGAATTTTCGCAATAATACCATTAATCGTTAGTGGACGATATTCGATTGTAATACCATATCAAAATTCCTTGTCTTCTTCTGCAAACATGCCGCCAGTAGAACTTTTACAAGTGCCTAGTGGATACTGTGATTGCATACATACTAAATCACAGTGTCTATTGGATGCTGGGATTGCATACTAAATCAGAATTTGGAATAATTTGGAAATTATATAAATAGGAGTGAAGAACAATATTATTTTATTTTCGAAATATTTTGCAGTTGATATCAAAACAGTTGTAAAAGTGTCCATTACCATAAAAGTGGTGTTTCGAGAAAACAAAATTGTCCACATTTAATTGAAAGAAATAGTGTTTAATTATTTAAGTAGGTTTTTTATTTAGAAATATTTTGTACTTGATATCAAAATAGGTGTAAAGTGTCTATTACCAGTGTTTTGAGAAAACAAAATTGTCCACCTTTATTTGAAAAGAATAGTAATTATTTAATTTTAGAGAGAGTGATAGGTAGATATATTAGAGTTATTTTGGGAATAGTTATCACAAAGTAAGTTAAGTTAAATATGAAAAGTAAATTACAAAATTGAAAATGTAATTATTTAATTTTAATATGGGATAAAGATATATTAAAAATAAGATTTTGATATAATATTTATTATGTTAAGTGAAAGTTAATTAGAATATACATATATATATTAATTATTATTGTAAAGTACTCATTCTAATATTATATTGAGATCTAAATTAATTATATTTATATATTGTTAGGTTATTCCGACACATAGGAAATAGTTAAGTTCAACTTGGTATAGTATAGAGTTAGGTAAAGTGTGTTTCTTTACCGTTGTACATTTTGTAACTTACAATCCGACGGTCACGATATGTAGTGATCCGACGGTCACGATATGTAGTGATCCGACGGTTCATTGTCTCCTCAGTATTACCGACACTTGATCCGTGGCTTGACACCCGATTGGTCCATGAATTCTATTTAAAGCACATGGAGGGTCATTTGTAGGTTCACCGTGCATGAGAGAAGCTATGTAAATTTTCATTCTTTTATTAATAAATTGCCTGTAGTAGCCACGTTGGCGTAGGCCGTGGACTGTTTCCCTTTCTGAGGGTTTTAACCACGTCAAAATACTGGTGTATTGATCTGTGATCTGTTTGTGAGCGGTGTCCTTTTGGTGTTCTGTCTGAGGAACTTACCCTGTAAATTCCTACATGGTATCAGAGCTATTTGAGGGCCGCGTCCGTTGGTGATCCAAATCTGAAGCGGGTAGAACTGCATGCGGCTGTCGTTTCCTAGATCTACTGTTTCTGACTGCTTTCGGGCCGAGAGGACTGCTCTGTTGTGTTCGGAGCATCTGTTCCAGTGAGGAACCCCTTTCGTTTCACGCGAAAAGGTTTCCGGTAGCCCTATCTGCGTCATTTTTAAGATCTGGAGGTATACAGTCTTTAATTGCAGTTTACTGTTATTTTCTCTCTGCTTATTTCGGTTTCGGTTTATTTAGCTTTTTTTAACCGGATCTATACCTTTCATTTCTGCGTATGCTCTTTGCCCTGCGACTCTGTGCGATCTGGGCAAATCAGAAACAGAAAGAAAGGATTTTTTCTCATGCGTATGCTCTTTTCCCTGCACCTTAGTGTGATCTCGGAAAATCAGAAACATTGAGAAAAATATTTAGTTTTTCGGCTAAAGCTAACTTTGAGCCACAAGGTTCAATTTTTTT